>JAQGAS010001297.1:0-21932 GCA_034686365.1 Pachymerium ferrugineum | reverse complement strand
TAGAATCGCGTGCGGTAGAATCGCGTGCGGTAGAATCGCGTGCGGTAGAATCGCGTGCGGTAGAATCGCGTGCGGTATGACCCTTTCGAACTCATTCCAAATCTCTGCGAAACGAAGAAGCAAGGGTGAAAAACACAGTCTTCTTTGAAGAATTTGTAGCTCATTTTGCGCTGTTTGTCATCAGAGTAAAATTGGAATGTAAAGATGAATTCTTTAACTACTTTGTCGATTGAAGCCGTTTGGGACCTTGTACAGAACTGTGAACCGGAACACATCGGGAGTGATGGAACGTCGCCATTGGTGTCGTATTTCCAGAAGCTTCGTAAGAAAAACAGATCCGAGTCTCTTCAAATTATTTGACTTCTCATTACTTTTTTGCAGCGAACGATTCCCGCGATCAAATGCTGGAGTTTTTTACTTTCACCGAGATCCATCCGCTATTCCGCCACATTTCTTTGTTTCTGTACGAAGGAATGAAGAGCTTGAATTTGAAACCTCTGGCGGATGATGTTATTGATATCAAATACATCCTGACTTCCAGCGCGAGAGAATTGAGGGCAGGTTTTATTTGACTTGAAAATGTTTTGAAACTAAGTCATTTTTAATATAGGAATTGACATCACTGGTATTGCCATTCAGGTTGTTGCTTACCCCACATATATGCCTGGAGTTAAGCAACACTCTTCTCAGCGTCACTCCGAATCTGGAACGGCTCGACATCTATTCGATCAATTCTGGGGGGTATGGTTACCTCGCGAGATTGCCCTTGGTTCATCTCTACATCGCGGCACCTACCTTCCAAGGTTTGGATCGTCTCTGTAATGCCACACCAAACACATTGAAGACGAAATTGACGGTTTTTGACTCCAATGACCAGCTTACAAATGACTCTATTTGCGTTGTTTTAAAAACAATGAGGCAAATTGAAGTCATTCATGCACCAGACTCATCTTGGTTGGAGGATTTAGCGAAGGAGACCGGACTTCAGCTCAAGTTGCGGGCTTTGAGTTTCAGCTGCTTTGATGTCGCTGCTGGCGACAATTTATTGTCAATCGCAACCGTGATGTGTCCTTTTGTCAAAGAAATCTATATCCAGTCCAAATCCCTGCGACCAACAACGATCCTGTTATTGGGTAAATTCAAATTTCTAACTGCGGTGGACATTTCTGCCGAGCGCAATTATGACTTATCTAGCATAGTGAATGAAGTGCCGCTCGTCGAGGAACCACGTTTGGATCATTTTGAGATGCCCACTGTGCTGGAGTTCCGTTTGTTTGACTTGAGGGACAAGTGGATCTCCACTGGATATTTATTCTCGGTGATCAAGATGTGCCCTAACCTAGAGAAATTAGATCTGAAGTGGTGTTCTGGCTTCAGCGACAAAACGGCACGAGATTTTACCGAGATGATGAAGAGTAATCCTTTGAAGAATTTGAAGCATTTGAGCGTCTTCCATTGCAATTTGCAGTTGGGTGGGGTTCAAGACCTCATGACGATTCCTAGCTTGAAAAAATTGGACGTCACTTTAAGCACGGAGTCGTATGGAGATGATTTTGTCCAGTCTTTGAAAGAGAGAAAAGAAGATCCTCTGGTGCTTCTCGAGTTTGACTCGTTCGTTTATGAAGAACTTTTCGAAATACTTAATCTCATTTGAACACTCGACTTGCTCAATTGTCATTGTTTTGTGTTAAAAAAAATTTTTGAAATTTGAAATTGTATGTACGAAATTTATTGTTTTGATGTGATGGAAATGATTTCCTGTAAACCAAATTTGCAAGAACTAAATTCAACTTGTTTATATAAAAAGTTAATAACTTTTCGTGCAACAATTTAGTGTTTGGCAACACCCTGCTGAAGATTTGAGGAAAATCCCTAGTTTGGAAAGATTGGAGGTCACCCTGGTAGACACCCATTTGAATGGAGCTGTTGTTCCTGAAGGGTATTTGAACGATGGGGAAGAAGGTCCTGAGGTCATTATCGAGATTAAGACGTCGTCAGTTTATGACCAAATTTTCCAAATGCTTCGTTTTATTTAAACTTCAGAAGGAAACTCTATTGCGAAAATTTACAAACTGTAGTATCTACTGCTAAATTTTATGTAGCATTATCTTGTTTCTTACATTTTGGAAGAAAGTCTTGCAAATATTTTGTTACATAGTCAAAATTTGATGTATTAAAATAAATTCTTTTTGATTCTATGTGCTGAGAGAGAGTGAAATGATTTGATTACAACATAATGTGTTAACAACAATGGCTATTAATGCCACTCAATGGTTAGATAATAAGACCAATGTCGCCTGATAAGGAACCGGCGCGAGATCATTGTTAGAACTGCGGCCATTATTAGAACTGCCGAAGCGACATCACCCTATTGTTACTTAGGGAAATCTCGAGACTCTCCAACAATTGTGTTACTCGTTATGAAATTGTTAAAAATTCTCGTGTTCTAGAGCTGCCATTCGTGTTCTAAACGTTAAGGCATTAACACACGTTTTACATTTCTCTTACTCGATTCGGTTCGCAATGCCGCTGTTCGTGGATAAATTAGCCAATTTGTCCAAATTAGCTCTTTGGAAAATGGTTTTGGACTGGCAAGTAGAAGAAGATGAATACAAAGAAACGGCTGATTTGACGCCGTATTTTAAAACATTTCGTAAGTTTTTGATACGCCATTTTTTTTTCTTTATTGTTCAACTTGTTCCATTTTTTGATTCGAATTTCTAGCCAACGAGGTTTGCGACAGTCTTTTGCAGTTTTGGAATCGAGACTATCGAGGCATCGAACTCTTTCCCGATGCCAGGCAAGTCTCTCTGCTAATTTATCCCGGAATTGAGAGACTGAACCTGGGCTTTACGGGATTTGATGATTTTGATATGCAGTTTCTGCTTTGCTTCAATAAGAAAAAATTGGAGGCAAGTCAATTTGGGTTTCTTAGAATAAAAAAGAAAATTCTAATAACACTAATTCGAACAAACAGAATTTGAAGTCCCTTGGATTACCACCAGGGTATTTACTAACAATGACAAGAAGCAAGATGATCTGCAAGAAATTGAAGAAAACGTCACCAGGTCTACAAGAACTGAAACTCCCTTTTGTGACGCAAGAGAGAGCTTTGATCTACATTGCCAATCTCCCTTTGATGAAGGTATTCATCCCCGATCTTACGGAGGCAGGTGCTAGATACCTGTGCAGCAAAAACAGCCTGATTAAAGGCAGTTTGAGAGTAATTTCCACGATAGATGGTCTCTCCGACCGATGTGTCTGCCTGATCGTGAAGATTATGAAACAAATTGAACGTGTTTCATGTCCACGATCCAGTTGGTTGAATCGTTTAGTAAACGAGGTTGGACCGATTGAGCTCAACTTGAAGTCGATTCAATTTCGACCCTCTGATGTTGTCTTTGGGGATCATTTACTCCAACTGGCATCCACCATGTGTCCAAAGGCTGAAGAAATCCGTATATTTGCCAACCCATTTCGTCAAAAAATCATTTGGTTTTTGACGAAATTCAAGAATTTGAAGAAACTCACCTTGGGCATCAACCCCCAATTCAGCATGTCGCAGGAAGTGGATCATCTCTTGTCCGGTGAAGTTAACTTGGACAACGTCGTTTTCCCCAATTTGTTGGAGTTGAGTTTGCATGACCGAAATGGTCAATTCCTTTTCACGGGCAATTTCTATACGATGTTGGAGATGTTTCCGAATCTCGAGAAGTTGAAATTCTTATTCTGCGATGAATTTACCAACAAGGGGGCAATCGATTTGGCCGAGTTTATAAAGGATAAGAAGTTGAAGTACATATCTATTGAGTACTGCAACATGTTGTATTCGAATGCTATCGAAGAGTTGATGGCAGTTCCGAGTTTGGAGAAGTTGAAAGTTGAGCTGTTCGTCAATAGATCGAATCGACCTGGCCTGGAGTTGCTCAAGGAACGAATTCGTGGCACTCCCCTGCAGAAGAAAGTCATTCTGGTGTTAAGCCCACAGATTGGATAGAGTAATGCTTTGTGAATTCATTCATTTGAATTGTACTAACAACTGTTTTGTGTTATAATTATTATTTATTGAAATTTCCAATAAATTTCCATTTTTAAGAGTTCATTTCTCTGTTCTTTTTTTCACTAATATCATTGAAGACATTGCTTTATCTCCTATTGTTGCAAAATGATGCATAGAACTGCCTAATCACTACATAACAATATTTTATATAAAAACTTAAACTGCATCCCATTTCATTGCAACTGTAATTCTGGATTTGTCACTTATCTCTTGGTTGTCATAAATCAAATCCACCAATTCATCAAAATCTTCATCATACACCTACCAAAGAAAGTTAATGTTTTATATTGAACTTAAAACTTTAAAAAAAACCTTTATTACCTTAAAAATAGCAGATTCAATTTGTTTTATAAGCTGTTTTTTCTTAATTACATCAATTAAATTTTTAAAAGTATTTCTCTCCTTTGCTAATTCAACTGCTACCTTCTTTCCATCTGGCAAATTAAGCAGTACTTTGATGTAACCTGAAGAAAAAAAAGTTATTCTTAACATTATAAAATGAAATGTCTCGATTCTATTCAAACTATTGAGGTCATAAACTAAGAATGAAAGGGTCAGTCATGTCAAATAATAATAAAAAATGAAACACAAGCCACTTGTATAAATGACTACAAATGGATAGCAATTTTGTTAAATTTGTTATGAAGTGGGTCAATGTAAATACTTACTTGTTCTGCATTTATTAAGTGATGGTGAACCAATCACAACACCCCCATTGATGTTAGTTGAAGGGTCTTTAAAAGAAATTGCTGTTATTCATGGGGTGAAAGAAATTAATCAATTAATTTCTTTGTTCACTCATAATGAATGTGAAGGTTTATTAATTGTGTTTTAACATTTCACCTTCTCCAATGTAAATCCGGCCTTCTAAATTTATATCCTTTGGTGTATTCAGGAAATTAGAAAATGCTACAATAATAGAACAATTGAGTTTATACAGAGAATATTATTTCCTTTACCTGCCTTGTGTGTGTGCCATATCATGGGTTGAAATGAGAGGTTGTTTATTGGAAAGATTAGATAAGAATTTTACTGTTCATTATCACTGACAAATCTTGCCAAATATGCAATTTTTTAAGTCTAGGTGATTAATTGATGAATTAACTGCGTTGTAATGTCAGACAGGTAATTAAATTGAGTTAAAGGAATACGTCTTAATATTTAAGAGATTTAAAACTGACTTGTTTGCATTGTTAGTCATATTTACATTGTGCTCAGGGATAAGGAAATATCAAGGTGTGTTAGTGAGAAGTGACGTACACCATACTCTTGACTAACATTTTATTGACATTGCCTGGCTATCATATTGTAAATTCCTAGTCATATCCAAAAAGATAAAATTATTTACCTCGATTTTATTTTTTATGGATTGTTGATATGGCCATTACTAATGACAATAAGCCTCGTTTCTTCATTTTTTTTCAGAAGGATGAGCAGTTAGGTCTCTGGTTTCAGTTTTGTGAAGCTAGTTAAGCATGTCCCTGTCTCTACTCTCTCAAGAGATACTTCTTGTTATATAGAAGAAGAAAAAGAGAAATGTAAAGCGTAACGCTGCCATCAACAGCTAAGGTCATACAGCGAGAACAAGTTAAGGTGCAAAGCCAAACCAGAAAGTAAACTACGACAAACAACGCAAACCAGACTCCGATAAAAACCTCGCAACTAAGCTAAATAACGTTAAACTAGTTTATCGCTAAGCTAGTTTAAGTGCGAACGGGGTATAAGAAGAATATAGCTTAACGTAAGAGTAGCTATTAGGAATGGTGGCAAGTGGGTGAAACGTAAAGTTGCCAAATTTTAATTTGAATAACAATACTCAAAGATTTGATGTATAATCCTTTGTGAAGTAACCTTGAGGTCATATTACTTTAATATACAGAATAGTGTGATCTTATGTTACTCACTGATGCATATTATTATTGCATTGCATTTTAACTATCATGTTTATAATCAATCAATATGGCTTCTCTGCAATTGTAGATTTCATAATGACTTGTATACACCCAAACATTTTCCGCATTCACAGTTGATTACTTGGCTTCCTTTTCTCCACACCTTGCATTTCGCAATATTGATAACACCCAAATAAGATGAAATTTATGCTTAAAAATAACTGGTTATTTGTATCATTTCTAGGAAATTGCACACTCAATATGTTGTTTCCAGTTGGAAATTTATGACCTAAAAGGCATTCAATAACAAAAACAAAAAGTCATCTAGGAAATAGTTCTGGTTATAATTACATAGTTGTTCAGTGAAGGCCAGATTCACAGACAATTACTCAGTTTTAAATGCCTACATCTGCCAAATGTGATTCATTCAAACACTTTAAGCAGTTTTATCCTGTTTCTTATTGATTGAATCTTTTGTTTGCTATTAAAAGTTACATAAAAAAATTCTATGCACAAATTAAAGATTATAAAATTGAGTCAGATTATTTTACACACTTGACTTGTGAACTTTCTCCTAGAGGTCGCCACTTTTTTATTGACAATACAACTAGTTGATAAATAATTGAATTGCAGAAAGTTTTTACTAAGATGAATTGTGCAACATTGGAATTTAACCTGTGAGGGGTAGTTGAGGTTAAGGGGAGAGTTCAATTGGGGGAGGTCCCCCTCTTGTCAAGTTGATCTTTTTTCATTGCTTCTCTTTCTCTCCCCTCTTATTCTTTAAGTGTGTATTCACTGGCTTTTCTATTCTATTGAATTTAGTGGTTGTGTTACTCTTACAATACAATCTATCAATTTATCTAGATTTAGACGACTCCATTAAGTCTTTTTTCCAACATTGTTTAGATAATGAATTTCACCTTGCCATTAGAGGAAACAATTTTTGGAATGGTCAAATCACTAAAACAACCCAAGTGCTGGTGATTGAACTGTGTGCACTAGGGCAATGTCACACGTGTGTTAATCAATGAAATGAAATGTGCAGTATAATGATAAGCCATTATGGTTAAAAATGATAAAAATTATCGCACTAGTTCAGTAGGTAAAAAACGTTTTTCCAACATCCTTTTTGAAATAACATAAAAATGACGCATTTTTCATTTTTTATTAACAATTTGATGACATTTGGAAATGATGAAAGCAAATATTGATCGCATTTCCTTCAAAAAGAATAGACGATAAAAAAAAATATTTTTATTTACCGCCACATGATTCTATATTAAGTGAAGGTAGAAAATAAAACACAATTGTAACTGAGCTTCCCTCGATTGCACAACATTAGACTAGTCCGTTCTACTCTCGTCACCAATTCGGATTTTAATAAACAAAAAATTTTCCATTCACCTTTTTCACTCTTTGCTTACACTATTCGACGTAAATCTAGGAGCGAAACCGTGAATTATTCGATAAAGAAACGGAGAAAAGAGAGTTGGGCAAGAAACGAGGCAAATTCTAGAAATTTTTGCCGATAGAGGTTGGCATCAAGCCGCGCCACGTCGGGCCTGCATCTTGATGCTTAAAGTTGGAAATGAACATCACACAGCAAGAAGACGTTAAACACAAAGGCCAAATCACGCTTCGAGGGTCACATAAAACGGTAAGTGGGTAAATGACGTTCGCTAAAATCAACGTGGGTTCAAATGCGAGTCATGCCGCCCCCGCATTCATTGTAATTAGACAATGGCGAACCCATGCTCGCACCATTTTTCGTTTGCGAAAATCATTTTCCCCGTTTCGCTTTTTAGAAATCCTTGTTTTAAATTTCAAAATTCTGCTTTTTATTTGCAATTTTTCTCCCGTTGGGTAAACACAGGGAGAGAAAACGCATGAATCGTGTGCTTCTGACATGCACAGGAAGGAGGGAGAGATGATTCCATTGTACGGCCGTGTGAGGGGCAGGTGTCTCTAAAACCTGATCGATAACGAATTTTAATTGTTTTTCTCCTGTGTAATTTTTAAAGCGGTTTGTTCAGACGATAGTTAATTGAAAATAACTTTTATTTAACTAAATACAAAATGAATGTTTCGGAAAATGTCGTGTGACATACGGGTAGACTGTGTTACATAAGTTGAAATACTCCATGATTTTGTTTGCATTAATATGTGGATTAAGAGACGACGAGAAATAATAATTATAAAACTAAAATTTCTCATCACCTTTAATAACAGTTATTAATAGTTTTTTCCCATGAGAAACAAAAATGATGCGCTTTTAATCATTGAATTAACTTGTTTGCATGGTGATCAAAGGTAAATCAGATAATTTTTTTTATGGGTTTATTGGTTTAGTTGAGACTAAAAATGATTCTACATTTCCAACACTTTTTTTTTTTATGTTTACCTCTTCTTCTCGTTTGTGACCTTGGACTACTCCTTTCTAGTTTATTTAGTAGTTCTTGTGGTTCCTGGTGCCGATTTCATTCATTCATTGAATCAACCCCAAGGTGTGAGTGAAACGTAGAGTAAAATGTTTAATAAAAATGTTTAAAAAATTCACTTTTTTCTTTTTAATGTGTGATAATGTGAGCATTTCTCCATCCATTTGAGAAGTACCTTAAAAGAGAATAACCTTTCTTCGAGTGGTCGGTACCGGCTAATTTGCAATTTTTTGTGACCAAGTGAAAAAATTTGCGAAAATTTTGCAAAATATTTGACAATTTACAAAAATTTTACAAAAATTTGACAAAAATTTTGCAAAATATTTGACAATTTACAAAAATTTGACAAAAATTTGACAAAAATTTTACGAATTTTTTGCATAATTTATAAAATTTTGTAAATACCGACCAATTACTTACAAAATTTTGTACTTGACATAACTAATTTGCAATATTTTGTAATATTGGTTTTAATTGGTGACAAGTTAAGACAGTACAGCTGTTCAATGTTATTAACTGCAACTCCCAAGTGCAGGTTTTTACCTGAAAATTTGCAATAAACAAGATTTGACAGCTTAAAAAAAGTGAAATTATGAGATGTTAATTAACATAGTGATTAAAATGTGAAGGAAATTGGAAAAAAATTGTTTACAAAAAGATATTGATCTAATATTGACAAGTGTTTTTTTCCATTTGTCAACAATTTAAGAAGTATCAAGTAATAACTTGACCCTTAATATATCTATCCTCATTTGAAATGTATTATCAGAAATTAAATACTCTTAATATCTGAATATCAAGAGATTAATGAAAAAAAATGAATAAAAATGTTTGAAAAAAATGTGAAAAAACAAGTTTTTCTAATTTTGGGGTGAATAAACTTAGGGGACTTGCAAGAAAAATGGGGCCATGATTGAAAAAGGTCATAAATTTGTGGATATAAAAAAATAGCGAGAGATTAATAGAAAAATGATATTATATTAACCTAAATATGTGTGTAATTATGTTATAAAATTAGATTGGATTGGAAAATCAGCGAAATTTTTCTTTCTTTCTTTCTCTTCCAGTGAAACAATTTGAACAGACGTCACAAAACGGATCGAGTTGCAACCTTTGGACATCAATTTTTCAATCGGGAGGGAATTCAACGAATGACTAGGGGTGAGTGAAATGACGTAACGAGAGTGGGAATGAGGTAATGGGGACGCGTTGAGGAAGTCACTTTGGGACGCCCTTGACTCGGGGAGAAAGAGGGGGGGCTTTGAACTGACCCATAAACCCCTCCTCCTTGTCCACACGGCGTCGCGTGTCCGTGTTCATTTTGATTGGCCCAGATGGACTTGGGTTCAAAAAATGGTAGCTACCACCCTCGCCCTAAGTGTGCACGCCGCACTATATTGAGAGGGTTTCGCTCGTGTTGCGCCTGATAATATGTCTGATGAGTGGCCTTGGTACGCAGATTGTACCGTGACCTTCTCCTTGGGTTCCTGGACAAATAGTTGAGCTGCTCGCCGGGAGGCCGCCTCTTTCACCTGCGCTAAATATATGAGAAACCACGTGCTATTTTAATAGGTACAACACTTTTCCTTTATTTCTTTATCGATTTTACAAGAGTTTTCAGGGACGGATTTGGTTAAGTTAGGTAAGGTTAGGCGTTCCTAATTTCGTCTAATAAAACTTACTATAATTAAATTTAATGTAAAGTGGTAGGTTGCTTTTTGGTGCTACTCGGGAGATATCCCTTGGCAGCAGACGTTTTCTTTCTTTAATAGTGTTTTTTTCTTTTTTTTTATTTAGCTTTTTTAGAAGCGTAGGAATTGTTTAAGGTTCTAAGATTTTTTTACCTTCAGATTCTGGAATTTTACTTCAGATTCTGAAATTTTATTTAAGATTCTGGAATTTTACTTCACATTCTGGAATTTTACTTTATATTGTGAGATTTTTACTTCAGATTCTGGGATTTTTCCCTTCAGATTCTACAATTTTTTCTCTTCACATTCTGAAATTTTACTTCAGAATCTGAGATTTTACTTAAGATTCTGAGATTTTACTTAAAATTCCGGAATGTTACATGAGATTCTGGGATTTTACTTCAGATTCTAAAATTTTTTCTCTTCACATTTTGAAATTTTACTTCAGATTCTGAGATTTTACTTAAGACTCTGAGATATTTCTGGGATTTTTTCTCTTCAGATTCTGGAATTTTACTTGAGAGTCTGGGATTTTGCTTCTGATTCTAAGGCTTTTTTGCCTTCAGATTCTAAAATTTTTCTTTAGATTCAGAGATTTTCATTTTAGATTCTTAGATATTTATCTTAAGATTCTGGAATTTTACTTCAGATTTTGAAATTTTACTTTAGATTTTGAGATTTTTACTTTAGATTCTGAGATTTTTACTTCAAGATTCTGGAATTTTACTTCAAGATTCTGGAATTTTACTTTCAGATTCTGTGGGATTTTACTTAAATCTGAGGTTTTTTTAGTTTTATGAAATAAGATTTAATGCTTTTAGCCCTCTCATATTTGACTAACGATAACAGTAAACCCACAAGCTACACCATCCGCATTACATATCCCATTAGAAATTTTAGAAATTAATCCCGATTTTAATAGAACCATCTTTTATACAAACCTCCAAACAAAAAAAGAAATTCAGTCCCCCTTATCCAACTCAAAAAAAATTTTATCCCCTAACAGCCGTCAAAAAAACCCAACTCTTGGCCTCCTCACCCATCCCATAATGCCCTCTAAACAACCGTAAAAACTTGCAGCCATTAAATGTAAGAAAAAAACAAAAATCGACACAAATTCCCATTTGAGCAATTCATAAAAAAAAAAAAAAAAAAAAAAAAATCTCCCTGTACCAAATAAACCCGTCTTAGTTATTTTGATCAAAATTTAGACCCAGATGTCACAAACTGACCTTTGGAGAATTTTATTTGAAAAATGATTTTGAAAAGATTTTTTTTCCTTTTTGACCCTTGTTCATTTGCATGGCCGTCCGCCAATCTGCCCTCACCATCCTCAACTTTGTGTCATTGGATCCGATCCGTCGTCGCCAGTGCGAGGGTGTAGCTTACTCATGAATCTTTAGGGTCTATTTCTGGATGATGTAAACTCGCTCTCCTATCTTCTAGCAACAGGTCTGTGAGTAAGAAGTGAGATAAACCCATAGATTCTATTATCATTAATTTTTCTTACTTTTATAATTCGATTCATTTATTATTAGAGATTTTGTAGGGCATGGTGACCTTGTTTCTTTCCTTTTACGTAAGATTATGGTTGAGGTAGACGAATCAACTAATAATGGCGGATCGGGTGTCGTAATATCTGTAGTTAAATTTGTAATCTGTAAAAGTTTAACTCATCACCCAAAAATAATTTTTCAAAGATCAAATCATGTGAACTTCGGTTCATTAGGTCTTTTTATGTATGACCTACAAACTGATAAAATATGAAATGATAAAGCGACCTCTAACGATTATTACCACTAACTAGTTGATGCAGTGAAAGACCTGCACACTTGGTTTAATAAAAATTTCGATTCATTTCGAGTCTCTGCATACAGATGTGGAAATGTACTTTAATTACCCAACTGATTCATGTTCAAGAAATTGAGCCAATTAATTCTGATGTTTACATATCTGAGTTGGTTATTAATACGAATGTGCATTCACCTAATTCAAAATGATTGGAATTTTTTTTTTTTTTTTTTGTAACTATTGTATGATTTTTTTTTAAACTTATCACGCCACTTGACCAACTATCACGTTCCATTAATTCTAAAATCCAAGTCAAAGGTTACATAAATGGAGGTCAATCAGTAGAAATCATCTAAATGGGCAGTTACATTTAATTAGTGCAAGAACCTTGAAGATAGATTGTTACATAACTTCATTGTATCAATTGCCTAGCTCTATAAATTTTCCATTCCAAGTTGCAGTTTTTGTTTTTTTATTTCTTTAAAATATTTTAGTGAAAAACTCGTAAATTTGATGTTCATGTGAAATGATTGTAGAGTGGGTTTAGTATAAATGGGCACACGTGTGTTAAGGTACTTAAATTGTCAGCTGAAATGCGTCGTGTTAATTTACACTTGTAATTATCATTAAAGGTTGTAGATTTTCTAATATGAAAGTTGCTGTTTCTATTCGCGAGGAATTGTGGGTAAAACAATCCCACAATGCAATAAATAAATGGCGGCCATACTTTAAAGATAATATCCGGGTATTAATAAGCAAAGAAGTGTAATGTATATAACATTAAAGACACGTCACTCTGGTCTAATGTTGAAATCTCTCGCCAGATGGCAAGGCATGTAACAATTCCGCCATCTTGCCAGAATAGTGTGCGCAAGCAGCCAACTATAGTGAAGTTACATTAAAGACATAGCACTCTGGTGGCAGGGTGTGTAACATTTCCGCCATCTTGCTAGAATACTATAGTGACATCACATTTTTAATGACGTCATAGAATGAATTTTGCCAGAATTGAGTGCGAATGTGTTTATAGTAATGTGATTTTTGTATTTACCCCACAGAATTGGAACGGTTAACAGTGCAAGCAAGCAATGATTAAAGCATCGGCCGACGAGAGAGACGGCAACGGGGACTGTGCTCGGCCTTTGCATACGCCAGGAACAAACGGGCAATGTGTGAGCATAGGAAAAGGCCAATTGCACAAAAAAGAGGAAGAAGGCAACGGCGACGACGTTTGCGGGTTCGGACCATGGCGGCCACGATGGATGCGCAATTGTGCCAACAGAAACGTTTTCTTAATAGTGTTTTGCCTTGCATCCGTGCTACAAGGCATGTATTACACGTACTTTGTGAGTGTTCTCACAACGATCGAAAAGTTATTTCAAATCCAGAGCAAGACAACCGGCATCATCATGTCAGCTACAGAGATCGGACAAATCGGCGCAGCTCTTATTCTCACTTACTACGGTGGACACGGACACCGACCCAGGTGGATCGCCTGCGGAATGTTGCTATTTGCCATTGCGTCTTTTCTCTGTACTTTACCTCATTTCCTATTTGGACAACAAATGATTAGTAATTTGCAAATGAATGTGAATAGTGAGACGCCCTTTCACACGCATTTGTGTTCCGCCAATGTGAGTAGTACAACTACGGCTGCTACTACCACTTGGATTCCCGCGCTGCCGTGTGACGAGGGGGACATTGGCAGACCCAGTACGACCAGTCTCGTTTTGGGCATACTATTTGTCAGTCTGCTTTTTATTGGCATTGGATGGACGGCTGTTTATACACTTGGTATTCCATACATTGACGATAATGTTGCCAATAGAGATTCACCACTTTATTTTGGTAGGCAAATATTTTTCTCATTTATATATTTATCTTTAGATATTTTCAAATAAATTCAAATGGGTAAGTATCCACCATGAACATCAATTTGACATCGTCAAATGCTCGACGCAGGACAAACAAAAGTTGCCGGCGGCTCGCACTCTCCTCTCTCCCGACAAGAGAGAAAGGATCGGCAAGTTGAACTTCCTGTAGGGAGAAGACAGACATAGCCGTGTCAACTAAAATGCGCCCACAGAGGGAAAAAAGTTTTTTCTCACTTTTTTTTTTTTTTTTTAACTTATTCTTAGCAACTTGTTATTGAGTTGTGGGGTCGAAAATTGTATCAATAGTGGCGTGGTTTTCCTGGCACTTTTTTTTTTTTTTTTTCCTTTTCTTTCTTTGAATATATAAATAAATGAGAATTTATTGATGTCAAGAAAAAGAAAAGAAGAATCTCAAGATTGAAGATTTAATAATTTTAATTTAATTTTCAACTATTTAGAGAAAAATTAATTAAAGTCCCCTCCAAGATGAGTGCAACATCCAGAAGACAACCAAACAAGGAAGAAACCAAAGACTCTTCACCTGCAAAAAAATGGACAACTCAAATTTATTACCACCAACTAAAAGCAGGAAAAAAAAAATGTCTTTTAAGAGCTAAGTTTTATAGTGTTTACAACACCACAACGAAGCTCAATTGATTGCACCCCCTATTGAGAGCCAGGCAACAAGTGAATCAAATGCAAGACCTTCATTTCATCCAATTGACTTAATTGACTTTACGCAATCTCAACATGGCAGTTGCAAAGAAACAGTGGATCAAAAGGGAAATTTGATTTTTTTTTTACATTTTTTTTTTTTAATTCTATGTTATTATATAATAAAAGTCAGTAGGGGTGCATTGAAATCACTGTTGTAAGATATGTGGAGTTATAATTAATTAATTTGATCCTATATTTTTGTTTTTCTAGGCATTACAATTGGTGTGCGCATTCTTGGTCCTGTATTTGGATTTTATCTTGGATCAGGGTGTACTAAGCTGTATGTCAACCCTTTTGGTAAGTCATTTCAACAATATTTTCATCCCTTTATTCTTTTTTTAGATGCAACATCCCATGACTTTCTTAAGTGTTACTAATTGTGAACCATTTTTTTTCTCTCGAAATATAATTCTCTAAATAAGAAAATATTTTTAACCCTACAACTTAAAAAAATTGGTTGCAGTCCCTAAGGCTACTACTGCATTACACTGTACTTGAACTTGGGTGTTGTCTGCTCCCAAGGCCAATATCACTTTATTCATTCAATGTGATGCCAGTTGTGCAATATGAATTCATAGGGCTAAAAATAATTTTGTAGAGTTCTTTGGGTGTTTGATAATTTTACTGGCAAATGAAAGTGAGACTTGTCCAGGTCAATTTGTCTAGGTTAACACTTTTTTTTTTTTTTTTTTTTTAAAAACAGGGCAAGTGTTTGAAAGTGGACTTGACCCAACTCTTGTTTTGCTTTAAATTGACATAAATTTCTCAGTTCTAGTAATGAAAGTATCTGAATTGAGTTTTTTAATGAGAGACTTGAGCAAAATATTTTTGTCAGTAATCAGTCTCCCATTTTACCCACATCAATAACGAGTGGGATGTGTCTAGCACAGCCAGAAAAGAATAAAAACTGTAGATATGATCATTTGATGACAAGAATCCACTTTCTGACTTATCAAGTGAACATCTTTTTAGTCATTTTTTGATCACTTTTTAATCATAAAATCTAATTGTTTTGTAGTTATTGGTGATCAACTGTTTTCATAACTTGTTTTATGATTATAAAATGATGCAAAAAAGTGATCACTTGATCACATTTTAGTCATTTGATCAAGAGATAATGAGAAAAAGGACTTTTCTGATCAACTGTTTGCAGTACTTGTAGGATCAACCCAAAAATTGTAGACAATAAAAAATAGAATAAATTACCTAAAACACGCCATCTATAATCAATATCATACAACCATACTTCTTTTCCAAACTTTTCTAGGTTAAGTTTTTTGAGTCTTATTTTATAACTCCCCAGTGTCATTCACCCTAGAGGAATAAACTTTATTGTTCTATTGATTTGGGGTCGAATATTCAATTTAAAAAAAAAATTTTGAATAAAAATTAATGACACCAACGTGCAAAATGTTAGTCTGGCTGACCAACTATTTAATAATTGATAACATTTATTAACCCGGATGTTTTTATTTTGTTATCGCCCGAGGGAATTTTTTCCTTTTCCAAGTAATCAGGTTCATTGGCAAGAAATTTGATGCGAATGTTGTTCAATTCTTTTATTTTGTATTTTTTTTAGAGGAGCCTGGAATTACAAATGAGGATCCTCGCTGGATTAGTGCATGGTGGCTTGGTCCGTTTATTGTGGCAGGATCACTGCTTGTCGTGACAGTAGCCATGTTTGCGTTCCCTAGACGCCTTCCTGGTCGACAACAGAATAAACACTTGGTGATAAGTCGAACTAATGGCGACGCTCCTACACCAGTGACTATGTCACCAACGAGTGAAGAAAATGCAGATGGAAACTCCAATTCAGTACTGATGGAGTCTGCCAAAAACACTCCTGAAGTTGCCATTGTTGATAAAATGAGACCTAGTATAAGAAGTATGTTGAATAACTAGACAGTTCTTTTTGGATTGGATTGCAGCGCCATCTATTGGGGATTTTTTTAAATACAAAACAATTAAATTTTTCATTAATTAATGTCAATCTGGAAAGAACTGCGTTTTTATTAAGAATCTATATGATAAAATTTTTCTGTTGAAGGTTTCCCAGCCACAATGAGGCGTTTACTCAGGAATGAAATTTTACTACTGCGTACTGCTAGTACCGTTCTTCATATTTTACCCATTTCGGGTCTTTTTACATTTTTACCAAAATATCTGGAGTCCCAATTCAGACAGACAGCTACAACGGCGAGCGTGGTAACAGGTAATTACTACTTAAAAGTTAATTTCTTTTGTTTGGATGTAAAATCAATGAAAGAAATGACCTCATTAATTTCACATTTTTTTTTTTTTTTTTTTTTTTTTAAAAATATTTTAGAAATTTGTTTTTCCTAATGGAATTTTTAAAGTTTATCAATACAAGAAATATTCAGTTACAGTTGAAAAAATATTTTATTTGTAAAAAAGGACTTTGGGCAGGTCAATGATCAGATGGGATTTCAAATCTTCGAACTTGAATTTAAAATAATCTTATAATAATAAATCATTAGACTAAACTGTGACTTAGGTGAGTTTTACAACCTGTGACGTCACATATTGTTATACTCACGTAAGCCGCAGTTTAGTTTAATATTTGAATGCAGCTACTGAAAAATTGTGTGATAATTAAGGTATTTTTATGTATTAAACAAACTCATTTCAGGAACTGGAGTTTTAGTCATGGGCATTGGAATCTTTGGTAGTGGCACATTAATGCGACTTTGCAAGCCAAATGCCCGTTTTGTAGCTGGGTGGATAGCTGTTACAGCTTTGGCCTACTCCATTGGCATGTGTATACTTATGTTTATTGGATGTCCCATATCGGAATTTGCCGGATTAGAAGAAGGAAGCAAGTAAGAACTAATATCGAGAAAACATGTTTTATCCTTTCGTTGTTTTATGATTTTTTTTAATTATTTTTTTTTCTCATCTTTTCCCTTGACCTTTCATCTTTTATGGTACGTTTTGCGTTCCGTTTTGCTTCTTCTGTTTGTTTTCTCTCTTCTTTTTTTTTCTTTTTTTTTATCTTTTTCGAGGCATTCATTACTTGGGAATCAAATACGCGAACTTCTGAATAAAAGGTAAACAAACATCCTGATACAATCTATTTTCTTTGCTTATTAATGCAAAGGTGGTTTTATTAATATTCTTGTTTAAAAAAAAATTTAATGAAATTAACTTGGAATTTAGAAAAAGTATTTTCCCAGGATATTTGCTATTATTTTCGGTTATTTCATTTTATTTTTAGGACTTCTTATGTAAATTGTATTATTTGTGTACAGTTTTGCTAACCACTTAGAGTGAGGCTGATTTATGTGTGTTTTGCTTATATGTTGGATTTGTAACAAACGTCTTCGTTGTCTATTTTAATAACATTTTTGATTTTTTTTTTTTTTTTTGTTTAAATTGTCTTTTTAGTTGTGTGATGCCATTACAAACTCTTCATACCTCATCTGAATTGATTACTAATTGAATTAATTAAACTGCAAACTGAGAACCTGAAAAATTAAATTTCACTGTACACTTAGAAATTTAATAATTTACATTCTCAAAAATTAGTTGCAAGTTAGAACGAATTAAAAACCTATTGTTTTCATTGCAGATAGCAATGTTGGGAATATCTTTATTGTACAATTTTTATTTCTTGTGTAGTGGTTTGGAATTTACATCACCATGCAATTCAACGTGTGAGTGCAAAGATGTGTTTGCTCCAGTGTGTAGCAGTGATGGTCAAATGTTTTACTCGCCGTGTGTTGCTGGGTGTACAAATTACACGCAAGGTCAATCCGAGAAATCAACTAAAATATATACGGTATTTAGTTGTTGATTGGTTTATTTGAATTGAATGTTCATTTTCGTTTTTTTTTTTTTTTCAGTATTTTGATTGTGAATGTTTGGCCCCTAATGTGACAGCAACGCGTGGTTATTGCCCTCTTGAGTGTGGCAATTTCATTTGGTATGGTTGCATTTTTTCAATCTTTGCTCTCATACATTCTACGTCGGAAGTTGGCTCCATGCTGCTGACATTACGGTTAATTCAATTTTAAATGTTAGATACATTTTTTGAAATTTAGAAAATTTGAAGTTTTTTACTTTTTCAGATGTGTTGATCCCAAAGATAAAGCTATGGCCTTAGGTCTCATATGGTTTGCCATAGGATTATTCGGTGAGTAATTACAAAATGGAAAATTTATATCACATCTTTCTTTACAAAGAATTTGATCATTTTTTGATCATTTTGTAGTCATAATAGAAAATGGACTTTTTTTAATCAAAAAAATTGACCATATATAATTAAAAAATGATCAAATTTAACATCCAATTGGCTCAACCATATGGATCAATCTAAATTTTGGAACAAAATTACTGAACTTTTCGTTTTATTTTTTCTCTGAGATTATTTTTATGTGTTTTGTATTTGACAGGAAACGTGCCTTGTGCCATTATCTATGGTGCTGTTGTTGATTCGGCATGTATTGTGTGGGAATACAGCTGTGGACAACAAGGCGCATGTTGGTTTTACGATCCGTCCATCTTTCGTATGTTTTTTCATGGTATGGAGACATTTAATATTAAAACCCCTAAGTGTTGCAATCATCTAATTATGAATGCAATACTTAAATTTGTTAATTTTGAACCGTAATTACTAGTTTTGTTTAAAACGAATCACACGATCACACACTCAGAAAACGTGATATGTAATGGCAACAAAATTTATTGGTTGGCCACACTCTAGTTATATCAACCAACAATTTGGTCCTGCCAACCAAATTCGTTTGATCCATAGGCAATCTGTTTAATAATGCCTACAATTCCTGTGTGTTAGCATGAACTGCCTAAATTATGTCTGACAACCGATGTGTTTGTTCATACAACTAAAATACTTTGTTGATGTAACAAAACTGGTCTGGTAAAGTCAACTTTTCAAATAATTTCCATAGACAAGTGGCTCTGTGTTGGATGAACGATACAAACTGTGCCACATTATAATGCAATTGGGTAGATGTTATGTGATATATGTAGGTATCCTCTAATAATGAATATTATTTCGGTGGAATAATCTATTTACTGGCAGCATCAATATGCCTTTCATAGTGGAACAAGGTTTAATTACTGCAATAACTATGTCCTATTGGTTGTCATAAATGGTTTAGGAAAATATTATATTCAAAGTTGAAATTGCCTCGTAAGCAGGTGTCTAATATGTGAGGCCCTGATGGGCGAGGTAGCTAAGGCGCATAACACGCAGTTCAGGAGAAGTCGTGGGTTCGATTCCCTATGCGGTTAAAAATTTTTTTTTAGTCACATGTTGAATACACCCAATTGTATAATGTTTAACGTGACATGACTTTACTGTATGTATAATCGAATGATATAACTTTAACCAAACCTTAGATCCAACTAAATAACAGGGTTGGGTTCAGAAATAAGTATGGTTAAAGGAAATAAAATGTATTGTAGCTGTAGTATATGATACAAATTATTATGGACAAACGTATATATTGTGCTATATCTTTTATTTTGGTTGTGACAACCAAATTTTGCCAAGAGTTTGATATAGGATTCACAACAATAGGTCTTGTTGTCTCTGAGAGAAACAAATAATTTTGTTCTGCCAACCAAAATATGGGTTGTGAGTACCATTACGTTTTTAGAGTGCATGATCATCACATGATCTAAACCAACCAATGAGATCAATTGTTGTGGTCGATGTAATTGGTTGGTTTAGATCACGTGATGAAACGTTTTAAACTAAATTACGGTTCAAAATGAAGAAACTTAAATTATTTAAGTTTCTATACAATATTTAAGTTAAATATTGTATACATTACTACACTATTACAATCTTTTATTCAAACCCAACTTGTATTAAGGGTTGAGTGTCCCTTTAAATTGACCAGTGGCTAAACATATTTTCTTTCTAAGGTATGACTGGTGCCATAATGTTTTTGGCGTTTCTGGTGGATGCGATCGTATGGTACAAAGCTGGATCAATCCGATTTACAGATGAAGAAATTCCAAAAACAGAAGAAGAGACCCAGCCCATGAATATTGAATCCCAAACTACTGTATGAAAAAAAAGAAAACAGAAACCATTCAGTTTTACCCCAAAGTGACAGTCCCATTAAATGTACGTGCTCGTTTATGGCATACCTCAAATATAGTGTGTAGTTGAATTTAATACGAGAAACAATTTTATATTAATTTTTTTATATCATGACATTACATGATTAAATTAGGAAATTTTAAGTTTTTTTTGTTTTTCCTTCTCCAAAAAAAAAAAAAAAAAAGATATATATTAAGATTTACAATATTTGTACAGAGATTTTTACATTCTTTTTTTGAGTGACGTTTTTTAAGACAAAGAGTAGATTGGGCTGGTCTTTCATTTGTATCATTTGAAGTATCACTAAAGAAATTTCTCATCAGTAAAATTATAAATAAAACTGTTTTACATTATTTTTTTTGTATGTACTGGAACACAATAAGTCTTATGTGATGTGGCAGCTGTGCACCAAAGGTATACGTGTTAAAAAATTGTGCACGAAAAGATGCTGGTTGCCATCTGGTCGTATGTCTAGAAATGTCAATCACTATTTGTAAAATTATAAAATTGTGTCAACTGATGTACCTGCCATGTCAATGTGTTTATTATATTATTATTCTAAAGAGAATTGTATGTTTCCTATGAAAAGAGAAAAATAATTGATATCGAAACGTTTGTTTAATTAAAGCCATTTTATTGTGTTAATTTATTTCTATTTTTTTGGACTTTACATATAAATTGACTAGTTCTGATTATTGTCGTGACGCGGCGTGGAGGATAAAATATATCGACTACGTTAAAATAAACTAATTTGCATGTGTAATGATTTTTTTTTTTTTTTTGAAAAAAATGTAATTATTTAGTTTCTAACTTGCCCGTTTTTTAGTGAGGGCGCTCCGTTTGGATGTGACGACACTCTTGATGTGACGTCATCCGTTGGTTAGATCGCACCGAGGTGGTTGTGCGCTGTTTTCCGCTTGTCTTTGCGCATTTGGTTTGTCTCTAAATCCATTTATGTCTTAGCAATTCACTCGTATTTTACTACAACATGTGTTCTAAAGGTATAGGTGTCATTTTGTGTGAAACTTTTTAAATATTCGAACGGTTTGCTTGCTTGATTTGGTTTGCAATTTCCGCTACGCCTAAAAATGGCTCTTCACTTTGGATGAACCGATGAAACTCAATCCTCGCTAATATCCACAGGTTTTACAAACCATCGAGGATAGATCAAGGTCCGATTCACTTTCTAATACATCTTTCAAGTTATATTCATTTATTTTGTGTGAAACTTTTTAAATATTCGAACGGTTTGCTTGCTTGATTTGGTTTGCCATTTCCGCTACGCCTAAAAATGGCTGTTCACTTTGGATGAACCGATGAAACTCAATCCTCGCTAATATCCACAGGTTTTACAAACCATCGAGGATAGATCAAG
>JAQGAS010001296.1:0-21958 GCA_034686365.1 Pachymerium ferrugineum | reverse complement strand
CTAACCCCCCCCCCCCCCTTCCTTAAAAATACTAACATCTTACATATTCTCCATTTAATACAGACAAGAATCAATTTACAGTATCATTTCCTATTTGAATATTAGTACTTTGAAGGGGGGGGGGATAATCCCCCTCTCCTAAAAGTACTAATATCTTCTCACATATTCTCCATTTAATAGACAGTATCATTTCTTATCATGTAACTAGCAGTGCTTTTACATAAACCCGTACGACATTCTCCCAAATGGCCATAAGATAGACAGTAACACTCCCAAGAGAAATAGCCCAATTTTGACAAGAGTAGCAGCGCCGTTGATCATCCAACAACAAATCAGTTTGCACCTCACCTCCTTGATTACATCTCACACCTCCAGGCTAAACTGACCCCTCTAAACTGATTTTTGAAACTGAAAATTTGCAACTTCAATCTCGTTCTTCATCACATCCTAATAAATTTCCAGTTGAGTAGTTTTTTGAATCGTCAACTCACGCCCCCCTGTGGCGAGTGCTGAATTTCACTCAGCCGATGCGCCAATTATTTTTTCTCAAGTGTGAAAAATTTTTGCCGCTCCCTAGGTGGGCTTTGAAGCTGTGTAAAGTCGGTCGAGTGTGCAAGCAACGACTCACAACCCCCAGGGGAGGAATGAAATGCGAAACAGAGAAGGGAGTCATACACACGCATACACTAGCCATAAACATGCACCTCAATTAGACTGATAGAATTTGCGCGCGAGATGATGTCACTGATGCCTCCCTCGTGTGATTGCATTGAGAATCCCCTCTACCTACCTCTTTATATATTATATAAAAAAAAATTTCCAGATGGTCACATTCTCCATATTGATTTATCCTATCACTCCCCTCACCTTTTAAAGCATGAAACTATTTTTCTCTTTTTCCCCCCTTTTTTTACTCTCCCCACAAAGTAGTGTGGACACAGAGCCTGCAAATCTCCAGACACCTCATATCTCGTTGGCTTTATGCAAACTGATGCTGGCATATGGGGAGTGAGACCAAAGGGAAAGTCTATTTTTCGCCATCTTTTTTTGTGTGTTAACGGGTAGAGGGAAGTGATCATATGGCCCATTCCACCACATCTCATATCATAAATTATGGATTGCCAACTCTACTATCCTAATCCATTACCCTGACCGATAAAACCAACGGTATACCCCCCCTTTATTTCCCCCCCTCTTCTAAATCAACATCCCCTAGTCCCCTTAGAATTCTTTCTTATAGGTGTGGGGGATACTTTGTGGTTGATAGATTTAAAAAAGGGGGTAGAGACAGTTATTGAGAAATTTAGTCTCTTTATATGATAAAATTTTGTTTACTTTTTCCACCAGTAGGTGAAATGAAAATATACAGAACAAATAAAATGGCGGAAATGGGCTCGATCTAAGTTTTCAAAAGCCGGTTAGACAATAACGATCCGACTTAATGATTAAAACTGTACGGGAAACGTAAGATCTAATCACTATTAACACTAGAATCAAGTTGGCAACATTAAGTGACAACTGATTTTGAAAAATTCAAACTATGTACTAACCACGAACCACATTTTAGCTTTTACAACTCGTTGTTTAAACAAAGATGAGACATTATTTATTTCGTGATATAAATGAAACAACACAAAACAACTAAATTAAAAAGTTTCAACTCCCAACATTGCTCAGTTTATAACCTCCTAAAACAACTGACAAAAAACACTTGAACAAAAACAAAAAAAAAAAAATGTTGAATAAAAAAGATCAAAAACAAATTTTTCAAAGTCTCAACTTTTAAATACAATTTAAACATTTACAATACCAATAAAGATGCAGTTTCAAGAGTGATAGCTTCCATGTTAGTTTGGGGGGTGGTGATGCCATTTTTCCACCCCCCTACCCTCCCAGCTGAGCACAATCTGAGCCGGCGGCCGGGTGCGCACATTCCATTAGAGTAAAAGCAAAAGGCAATTGGAGACACACACAAGCGAATAAATCTCGCGACGAAGTTTTATGGGCGGACGGAACATTAATTTTCCCAAGTGACTTGTACGACTTCAATATCTATAGACGCCATCTCCCTATGCAATTGCAACGCCACCAAAACGCGCATCTCGTTGGTAGATAAAAAAAAATATCCTAACCACATACACAGTTGTAATCCCGTAGTTTGAAAATACTTTTCTAAATATTGACCCGGCCAAGAGGGGGAATTGTAATTTTGTCATAAATTCAGGAACAATCCCATTAGTCGCAGAGCCTAAAGGAAACAGATGGACGGAACACGGGGTGGTGTTCTGGGTCTAACTTTTCATTAGGGACGTACGCGCCTCCATGCAAATGGTCGCCTGCACGCAATACAATCGAATCTAGCGGCGGATGGTCACAACTCAACCCTGACAACCCTCTATTTTTGTTGGCAAGTTTGGGGGGAAAAAATTTCTTGGCTTTATGCCGTGGCTAGTCATAAAAAGGGCAAAACAAACGAAACAATTTGGTTAAAAAAATAATGTAACCTTCGGAAAAAGTCCAGATCCAATTAAATTGAAAGAAAAAAAAATTTCTATTATTTTTTTGAACGTGAATAAATCCAAGAGATTTTAAGATGGTGTAAAGGAAGCATCAATTCGTCTTGGAAGCAATGGGGCGAATCGAAGGCACCAATTACCGCCTCCCGTTCACCGATTCTACCACAAGACATTCTCTCAAATTCTCCCATTGCACCGCCTGGCTGAACACCCAGACCCTAACCGGTCCCGCCATTAACAAGAAATGCTCTATAGTAGTGAAGAAAGGGAGAGGAGAAAAGAGGGGAAGAAAAAATTCTCGTAGTCATCTTTCTTTTGCAATCACGCGCCAATTCCTAGTTTAAATCCAATTGGATTTGGGGGAAGAGTCGTGGGATGATGGGGGAGAAATGGGCGATAGGGCGGCGCCACAATCACGGATAGTGAATCTTTTTTTTTTTTTTTAAATGTTACATCGATGACGTAATATTTTTTTTTCTTAAATTACAATTGGAAAATTAATAAAAAAATTTTTTCAGATTTTGAGATTTTCAAAATTTTTCAGATTTTGAGATTTTCAAAATTTTTCAAATTTTAAATTTTTTAGATTTTGGATTTTGAGATTTTTCAGATTTAGAGATTTTCAAGATTTTTTAGATTATCAATTTTTAGATTTATAAAGATTTTCCAGATTTTGAGATTTTCAAGATTTTTCAGATTTTGGATTTTGAGATTTTCAAAATTTTTCAGATTTTGAGATTTTTCAAAATTTTTCAGATTTTGAGATTTTTCAAAATTTTCAGATTTTCAATTTTTAGATTTATAAAGATTTTCAGATTTTGAGATTTTCAAAATTTTTCCGATTTAGAGATTTTCAAAATTTTTCAGATTTTCAGATTTTCAAGATTTTTCAGATTTTGGATTTTGAGATTTATAAAAATTTTCCAGATTTTGAGATTTTCAAGATTTTTAAGATTTTTGATTTTGAGATTTTTTTCAAAAATTTTTTATATTTTTGTTTGAATTGAGTCAAACCAAAGATGAATTTCGATCGTGTCCATTTGAGTCGATCTTTTTTTTCCCACTCTCCACTTAACCGATAAATTGAATGTGACTGGCACCAAACTCCAACATTTGTCTGTATGTCACACCCTCATGTCGATTCTCGTTGCCACCCAAATCCGTGACAATTCAACACATTTTAAAAACACCCAAGTTTTTCCTAACTTGCGCAATCAATTGCATCACGTGAGCAGAATAGTGTCGTCAGAGGGCGTCTCCTTTCTTAAGCAGCTCTTGTCCCAGGGCGTCCGGAGGAATGCGCACAAGCAAGACGGCGCATCCGCTGCCACGTGATGGATGCCGACGTTCGCGTGCAGGCGCGATTACCACTTCCTGTCATCCACCATCACCATGACAACTATAGACTGTACTGTCAGAGAAAAATGCAAAATGGCCGACACCCCCGATACGATTGAGGCGCCACATTCAAAAGAGCACGAGTCTTGAAATATGACGTTATTCATATACAGTCTGGTCTCTTCGCAACCCCAGAAGAACGGAAGTGTGGTCTCGCCGATAAACCTCCACCAGCGCCATTTCCGGCCACTGATAACGCTAATACGTGGCAACAGTGTGTAGCGTGCACTGATTTATGGGATTTCATCTTCCCCTGCATACGCTAAACGATAATGAGCCAAAACGTTGTGCCATGGAGATGAGGGCAGACACGAGGCCTTCGAAAAATGTTGTGGCCTCGGGCTCAGGCCCTCTTGTATAAAACTGATAAAAATAACGGAGTGAAGGGGAAAAAAAAATATCTTCATACTTCACCAAACTACCACCAGATGTTCCTCTTCCACTTTTATCCTCTTTTAACAACTTTAATCTTTAACCATCTGCTAAGATTCATTGAGAAAAGAGAAATTCTGCAATCAATAAAACTGTCAAAATTGATTTCAATCTTCAAAACTACCAAATTCCATTTTCAAACTTATTGCACATTCAAAATTCACCTTACACTATTACTTTATACTCTAGTTAGGCTTTATAGTTTTTAATCCTTGTCTGGTTTGCGTAGTTTGCTTTAGTGTGCTTTATGTTAACTTTGCCCTTTTTAGTTTGACTTGCTCTCGCTGCGTATGACTCTAGCTGTTCTATTCTTTGGCTTCGTTTAGTGATACTATACTATACTATATTATACTATACTATATTATACTATACTATACTAGGGAGTTTACGCAACTTGAGTTATACCTACACTTATACCTATACTTAAGCTTATGGCAATTTACGGGATGCGCAGAACTGGAGTTAGACCGAAGATTAGTTTACGACACTATACTATACTATATTATATTGACCTATGTTGTCGCTTGCGGCGTTAAGCCTTATTCTTCTTCTTTTTCTTCTTCTATATTATATTATATTATATTATATTATATTATATTATATTATATTATATTATATATTATACATGTATGTTAAAACATTATGCTACTAATAGCTTCGGAAGTGCTCTGTAATGAATTAGAACGTTCAGCGGGACCTAAGTACCGAGATCGTCTTACTGTTCTGTAAAATTAAAATATTGCAAATGGCGTCCAGATTGAATCTATTGATCTATTATTACGCAATAATGAACTATTATTAGTAGAAATTAACAATGTGATAATGTATAAATTGAAGAAATTTAAGACTCTTAATGCTGCCAGAGCGAGTTCTTAGCTCATACACAGCGAAAACAGGACATTTGGTGGGTTTCAAAAATGTGCAATTTTTCTGATTTTGGTGATTTTCCACGTCACGTGACTAATTGAGAGCCCTTCAGCTTGAACCACAACACAAACAACAAAAAAGTCAAAACTTCATCCCTACTGTATAGTAGCTAACTCCCTCTCTCCTTGTTTGACTGAAACATAAAAGCCAAGCTCAATATAAAAATCCTTCGACTGCTCATACGAGTGTTACCCAACAACTGCAAGAGGAGGAATACGCCTAGTTAGAATAGAGTTGGCAAAAGTGAGTTGTTGAAACCATGACCCGTTCGAGTTGGCAGTAATGAAATCCCAAGTGCAAAACAAGACGATACGGGACGTTATCAGCGTTGTCTCCACCTACATTTGCTTATACCTTGGAGGCAGATGTGGTGATAGACACAAGAGCAGAAAGCAGAGACAGAGAGAGAGAAACGAAAAGAGGGGAAAGGAGGAGGGATGCGACAGAGAGGAGTGCTCCTCCGTCTGTGTGTATGTGTGTGTGATGTAAATTGTCTCTGTCACTCGTGGAGACACTCAGTAAATGGGATCCTAAATTAAAAATGAGAGCATCGTTCCCCAAATTTGCAGTAATTCAAGAACGAACGACGGAGGAAAAGGGGACAGCGGACGGCAGTTAGAATTCCATCATGCCAGAGGAAGAGCTGCACAGCACAGCGAAAAGAAATCCTCCCCTCCCGTCTCCGTCTTAGTCTCACTCCCTTCCCCCCTACTTCCATTTTCCATTGCCAACCACCAACGAATCATATGCAGTGAAAAATGGACGTTTTATCAGATTTTATGTCATGCGCCTGAACTCATTACACGCATGCCTCAGGCCTGTGGCTCTGTCACTTTGCCTTCTCTAACCCTCCCTCACTGTCCGAGCAAAAATGAAATTACCCATCACCCCCCTCTTCTATATGATTTGTACCTTACAATTGTTGCCACCCATCTTAAAGTGCAGCAAAATTAATAAGGCGTTGCTCTACCCCCCCCCAAACTGCTGATGCTCACGACAGAGGCTGATAAATTTTCAAATTCGTCTATTAAATTACCCGCTAGTGAAATATTATCGGCACTCGCTACCATCATCAGCACGGAAACAGACGACTACTTTTTCGACTCTAATGAATCGCTCTGAGAATTATCAATTTATTACTATTCACAAACTTTTTGAAATTTTTTTTTTTTTGATTGACAGGACCACACAATTTAATTAGAAACACATCTCTAAAACAAAAGTGGCCTTCACCATCATCAAATCCCACACTCAGAAAAGTGCTCAATCTTCAGAGAGAAAGTGTAAAGGGGGCGCTGATCCGGGGATGGACCGCGTCTGTCAGCTAAGGTTGGTTGGCCGTGACCCTAGCTATTCATCATCCAGAGGCATCATAACTCATTCATCACGTCATCCATCAAACGTCACAAGAACCCCGCCCACCCACACACATATTGGAAGAACCCCCACCCATCCCTCCCCCTAGAGCAACTCCATTTCCATGCACGAATACATAAAAGACGGGGGTGGAGTTGAAAGTTGCTGACATAATTGAAGTCCTCGGCTGGATAAATTATGACTTACTCCCTCGTATCAACAAGATTTATTATTCTATTTATCATGCTTTTTATTTTGTCATATACACACATATATATATACATTTTATATTTATTTTCCCTCTTTTTCATCACCGCCTTCATAAAGGAAATAAAAAATATAAAATAAAATATAAAATTTTTACTCTCTTTTATTACAACCTAAACTGAAAAATATTTAAGAAAAAAAAAATAAAAATAAAAAAGTGGACACGAAGAAGCCACGACGCTCGGCCATACGAGTGATTTATGAGTGGTCGCTTGAACGAGGCGATTCATCCTTCAGAAAACAGCCGTTATTTATGGCAGCTTCAGGCTCAAGCCGACGGGCAATTTACGACCTATAGTCCGCCTCTCGTTCCATCTCCATTTTTCTTTTGTCTTTATATCCTCATCTTGTATTCCCATCCCTCCATATAGCTCAAACTCAAAACAAAATAAGTACAAGAATGTTCACTCACTACAAGTTATAGACTTCTAGCTTTTGACCATTTTATACCGATTGATAAATATGAAATCTCCTAAATCCTCTATTTGTTTCAAGTAATAGAATGCCCTGATGGTTATTCATGTAGTTTAACTACTTGAATTGTTATTAGATTTTTACCTGTCGTTAAAATTGTTAATTTTTTTAACAAGAATAAAAATGTGCATTTTTAATAAAGGAATTATAATCTTAATAAGTTTTGGTATCTCTTAGAAATTGCCAATTTATGTGTAGAATTACTCATTACCTATAGAAAACTAAGGTTTTTTTTTCAATTGTTATGGAGTCCCAACTGAAAAATGTAGTGTCACTGCAGTAATCCGGCAGTTTTTCCAAAATATGTAGTAAAACTACAATAAAACTGTAATAAAACAATATTAAATCTGCAGTAAAACTAGTAAAACTGTAGCAAACTGTAGGACAAGTATAGTAAAACTGTAGAAAAACTGCAGTAAAACCATAGAAAAACTGCAGTAAAGATGTAGGAAAAGTGCAATAAAAACTGTTGGAAAAGTGCAGTAATGGTGTAGGAAAAGTGCAATAAAAACTGTTGGAAAAGTGCAGTAATGGTGTAAGAAAAGTGCAGTAATGGTGTAAGAAAAGTGCAGTAAAGCTGTAGGAAAAGTGCAGTAAAACTGTAAAAAAACTGCAGCAAAACTAAAAAAACTGCAGTAAAATTGTAGGAAAACTGCAGTAAAGGTATACAAAAAGTGCAGTAAAACTGTAGGAAAAATGCAGTAACGGTATAAGAAAAGTGCAGTAAAGCTATAGGAAAAGTGCAGTAAAACTGTAAAAAAGCGCAGTAAAACTGTAAAAAAACTGTAATAAAGGTTTACAAATAAAGGTGTAGGAAAACTGCAGCAAAACTGTAAAAAGTGCAGTAAACTGTAGAAGTGCAGTAAAACTGTAGGAAAAATGCAGTAAAACTGTAAAAAAACTGCAGTAAACTGTAGGAAAACTGCAGTAAAGGTTTACAAAAAGTGCAGTAAAACTGTAGCTAAACTGCAATAAAGTTGTAGCAAAAGTGCAGTAAACTGTAAAAAAAAGTGCAGCAAAAATGTAGGAAAAGTGCAGTAAAATTACAGTTTATGGGACCAAATTACCTCACTTAGCTGAAATTTGACTTACTTATTATATCTACATAGTAGTTTTCTTAAAATGTACAGAACCACACTGCTTTTTTGATGTGATAACACACCCAAAACTACACATTCTAAATTCTTGCAAATACTTGCAAGAAAAAAGGTACAATCATTCTCTACAATAAAATCACACCGGCATTCATTTGGGTGCATGCAAAACCACTCAACTCGAATTCCCACCATCAATCGGCAAGTTGTAAACACTTAAATTTCATTACACTCTATTACACTCTTGTTGTAAAACGTACCCCCTTTACCGTAACAACTCAACTAAACACTAATTTATGATACGACATCCCACGTTGAAATTAAAACACCTCCCTCCAATTTTTTTGTCTAGGTGTAGGGAGAGAAAGAGAGATGAGATGATGCGTTTGCTGACAGCACTTGGCCAATTTATTAGCGCTCCGGGAGACAGCAGTGTTTAGCAAGCAGTGTTTTTGGGAATCTTGGCGAATGATCTGGAGCAGCCGAGCAGGGCCCTCGCTATCTGCCCTCGGTGGGCCATCTGTGCTGATGGATGGTAGTGCCACCTGTCAGAAGCAGCAGTGCTCCGAGTGAATCTAGGGGCCTGGTGGCTTCCCGAGGGATGGCAGAGTAGAGCGATGAAATTGTGCCTGACGCACAAAAAGAAGCTAACCTACCCACCACCTTCTCCACCCACACACGGAGGAGAGCCGGCCTACACGTAAAGGGCTTCCCAATTCATAAATTCAACACTCGGAGCATTGGTCCAGGCAAGTGTGTAAATTTATCGTTTTCTTTTTATTCTGGCAGAGCTGAAAAATCAAGTCACGCACTCAATTCTATCACGGGGTCGACACAATAAAAAACTGCAGCCCACTGAGCTACACGTATGTCGAGAGGAGACCGGGGATAAAGGTGACCAGTCAATATTTCCTATACAACTATTTTTAACATTAACATTTTGTTCCAAACCCCCCACAAGATTTTTTTTTTTTTATAAAATTCAATACAAACTGGGAATAATTTATTAATAAAAAGTTGAAAATTTCAAAAATTAATTTCCAATTACACCGCTAGAGTTTTTTCATTTCGTCCCCTTCTTGTTTAAAAATTAATCTTACTTTAACTTTTTATACTAGAAAAATAAAAAAAAAATACTTTCAACTCATCACGTAATCAAATTTAGAAAATAAAAAAAATGAACTCGCCCCTTGGAATAAAAAAAGGGAAAATAATGGGTGCGTGTCATGAATAAGTAGAGTACAAATTTACACCTGCTGTCAAGGATGAAAAGAGGCGAGACGTGCATAGAACAGTGGGTCTCCTTTCAACTGGTGCTGTTTGATTTAATCGTTCACCCCCGCCTACACAACAAGGGACATGTTTTATGGAAGGCAGTAGTCGCTCAGGAGTCATGTTAATTGCCAGCACAGGTAAAATATGAGGCTGCACCTCCCAATGATCTATGGAACCACACACGCCAACTTAATACATCCACGCTCAATGTTTTCGCAAGCGCAAAAAGAAAAAAAAAAAAAAAAAAAAATATGCATCGACACGAAAAAGGAGGGAATAAAGAACTGATCCACTGGTAGAGGGGAAAAAATTGAGGGGAAAAAATATTCGTGGAAAAAAAAAAAAAAAAAAAAATACAAGGCGAGAAAAAGTGTGATCAATGTCTCCTCAGTGAATCCAAACTTTTTTTTTTGTATCATCCAAAGTCAAGTTGATCACGCTAGAAAATCATAAAGACACTGTTAGAAATAACAATGGTTGCGTGCAAATCTAATCTCATGATAAAGTCATTTGGGTAAATTTCTAGTGAATTTTTGTTGGAAGAATTTTCAGTTAATTAATTTAATTCCAAAAAATGAGTGGCGAGTTTTTACAGGGAGAAGGGGAAAATGGACGAAAATTATGACTGTTAATTAATCATGTCTTTTTCCTTTAATCCAGGCAGCCAATAAACTATGCTACCTTTCAACGTTTACGACACACGCATTTCTTCTCAATCAAATTAGACGTAGCAATAAATTATTTTTATGTCGTACAATTAAGCTCCTTGATGATGGCCTTTTTGCGTTGATGAGTGATGATGGCCTTCTTTAATTTTTATAATTTTTTTCTCGTCGTAAGAGGGCGCAAATGAAAAACAGAGTCAATAAACCTTTTTCCTGACCCTCGAATAACAAACATTAATTTTTTTTTTTTTTTAAAATGGCAGCTAATTAAACTTCTTATAACAACCCAGTTGTGCGGTAACTTTTAATATCATCTAAGTTAACATTATTGCAATTTATTTCTTGTCAATATTTAGTTTTGTGTTTTCATTCTTATACTGCAATGTGTTTTTGCTGCTACTGATGGCATAAAGTTTTATTCATCTTCGTAATCAGTTCATAATGACATCAAAAAGTTGTTTACAAAAACAAGCGATGACGTCACGCCTATCGATCGAACCCTTCGATTTTAACCACATTAAGCCTCGCCGACTTTTTTTGTAAATCCTTCACCACGCGTGACATCATCTCGTTATCGCATGAGAAAACCACACACAAACACTATAAAAGAGGAAACAGTGGTGCCCTCCACACACAACGATTGTAAGCCAAGTGACATCCGGGACATTGAAGAGTTAAAAGGGGTAGGGGAGAGAGGAAAAAGAGGGGGCAAGTTGAAAGATCAATAAGAGATATGGAGGGGACCCATGCAGCCAGCACTGATTACATCTCCAGCATCCAAAAGGGATCTTAACCCTCCCATCCTCTCGCCAATCCAGAATGATGATGGATGGAGAGGAACGGACAATTTGTGTTGGGCTGAGTTGCAACGTATATGTGTGTTAGTGGTTAGAAGAGGCCAGACGGGCTTAAGGTTGCGAAGTAAAAAAATCTTTCCACAGATAATTAGTTACTATTATAGAAATGAACTTTTTTAAAAATAGTTTTGGATTGTGCTGAATATAGTGTATAAATGCATCTTTTGACGCAACTATATTTTTTGATGTATCACTGGAGTCTACAGGAGTGACATAGTGTTCTTCCAGTTCATTTTTTGAAGGCTAAATTATGTTTCAGGTTATAGCTTAGACTAATCTACAGTTTAAACTGGTCTATAGCTTGATCTGTAGTCAAGACTAGACTGTAGCTTAGCCTAGTGCATTGCTTGGTCTACAGCCTAAGCTTGTCTGTAGATTGGTCTGTAGCCTAAGCTAGTCTATAGATTGGTCTATAGCCTAAGCTGGTCTATAGATTGGTCTGTAGTCTAGACTAAGCCTAGTCCATTACTTGGTCTATAGCTAGTCTATAGATTGGTTTGTAGCCTAGACTAAGCCTAGTCCATTACTTGGTCTATAGGTAGTCTATAGTCTATAGATTGGTTTGTAATCTAGACTAAGCCTAGTCCATTACTTGGTCTATAGCTAGTCTATAGCTAGTCTATAGATTGGTCTATAGCTAGTCTATAGATTGGTCTGTAGACTAAGCCTAGTCCATTACTTGGTCTATAGCTAGTCTATAGCTAGTCTATAGATTGGTCTATAGACTAAGCCTAGTCCATTACTTGGTCTATAGCTAGTCTATAGATTGGTCTACACACCATGCCTAGTTCATTACTTGGTCTATAGCTAGTCTATAGATTGGTCTGTATGTAGTCTAGACTAAACCTAGTTCATTACTTGGTCTATAGCTAGTCTATAGATTGGTCTGTATGTAGTCTAGACTAAACCTAGTCCATTACTTGGTCTGTATGTAGTCTAGACTAAACCTAGTCCATTACTTGGTCTATAGCTAGTCTATTTCTTGGTCTATATCTTAGCCTAGTCTATTTCTTGGTCTATATCTTAGCCTAGTCTATTTCTTGGTCTGTATCTTAGCCTAGTCTATTTCTTGGTCTATATCTTAGCCTAGTCTATTTCTTGGTCTCTAGTCTAGACTATAGCTAGTCTATAGATTGGTCTATATCTTAGCCTAGTCTATTTCTTGGTCTATAGCTTAGCCTAGTCTATTTCTTGGTCTCTAGTCTAGACTATAGCTAGTCTATAGATTGGTCTATATCTTAGCCTAGTCTATTTCTTGGTCTATAGCTTAGCCTAGACTAGTCTTTACCTTAACCAAGCCCACAGTTTAGACTCTAGCTTTCCTTAGCTTATAGCTTGATCTATAGCCAAGACTAGTTAGACTATAGTTTATCTAGTTCATAACTTGGTCTATAACCTAGACTAATGTGTAACTTAGTTTATAACCTAAACTAGTCTACAATACACTTTTAGCTTGGTATATAATTTAGCCTATAGTCTGATTTATAGCTTAGGCAAGCTTAGGCACTAATGCAAATTTTTGTATCAAAACTCCAATATCCTTTATAATAAATAACCTTTCTACAAAGCTACTTACTTAGAACAAAATTAAGCTACACTCATTTGGTTGGCTCTTTCAAATCTCGACTTCAACAGTATCAAATAACAAAACTGATTTAAAGAATTCCATGGCTTCTATCCAATCAAAAAAAGTAAAATCTCAAAAACGTTTTAAAACACCAAAATTTAAAACTAATTATACACCATGAGGAAGCCCTGCAAGAAAAAAATGAAGATATTTTAAGTGGAAAAACAAATTTAATCTAGGGAAATGTGGGTACCCTAACTAATTTCCATTGGTCACATGTTTCCGACACAATTGAACACCGTGACGAGTGCAAATGGTCAAAGTCCATCTGGTCTGGAGGGTGAGTCGACACATAGAGTGTGTAGAGGGAGGGGGGGGGTCAGCATGGCGTGTAGGAGTGATGAATGGGTGACGCCGGCGTCCCTGTGACAGCGATGGCATATGTTGGCCTCCATAAATCATGTGAGCCTGGTGGGGGGAAGTACGCGGGAGGCCTGTATGACATGACCACCCTCGATATAATGAATTCAGCTCGTGACGTGACTTTTTTTCAACGCTTCGTTCAAACGAGATCCAAGTCGTAAACTCTAGCTTTTAAAAGCGTCGTTAACTGCAGCGCGACAACACCAACAGCCACCAGAGGGGGTTAGAAGAGAGAGAAAGGGAGAAAAAAAAAATAAGTTAATCAAATAGGTAGATTTACATATTCGTACGGGTGACCCACCTTGTCATGAAAAATACAGTTGTAACCCCTGGCGGTCATTAATCACAACATTGGTCGGGCGATAGAAAGAGATAAGTGTCGCAAACGAGGTCGACATCAACACCCGGAAGCCACACACAACGCACTTTAATAAACAGCCAAATGGTGCACGTCTTTTTATACAGTGACCGAGGGTCGGGTGAGTTGGGTCTTATCTGAGGCCGCAGACGCGGCACTCAGTGGGCCAAGAAGTGCGTGGGTGCGCGGGACTCTATTCATCAGTGTGGTAGGGCGGGAGATGGAGTCCGAGAGGGATGAGTTAGTGTCGAGGCCACCAGGGGTGGGCCTGTCAAGCGGTAATAGGGAGCCCGCTCGTCCAACCCAAGTTATAGCCTCGCTTCCTGACTTTAAACTACGACCCGCCCACGATTTACGAGCGCCTCCCCGCGGAAGACCGACAAAGCGAGAGTTGCCGACCCCCAGGGCGACTAGAGGAGGAGTCGTAAGTCAGTCAGCGCAACGGTGCTTAATTATGCCGCAAGGTGGAAAACTGCATGGTCCCATAGGATATTTCGCTTACATGACCAAAATGACCTTTAACGTGTTAATAAAAAAAGAACAGGACCGAGGGAAGGAAGTCATTCTCATATGACTGAATCGATTAAAAGACCAAAAATTCGATTCTGAAAATCGATTTTTGAAAAATTTAAATTCAAATCATAGAAAAGAAATCATATAGTATATCGAAAGCTTTGAGTACAAATCGATTAAAATATCGAAAAGTCGATTTTGGAAAAAAATCTCATAGAACATCGAATTAAAATATAGAAAAGTCGATACTGAAAATTAAAGTATCGATTTTGAAATGGAAAAAAAAAATCTCTGAAAAATCGATTACACATTGAAACGCAAAAATATCGATTTTCAAATTATAAAAAAATCGATTACAAATTGAAACCCAAAAATATCGATTTTCAAATTATAAAAAATCGATTACACATTAAAACGCAAAAATATCGATTTTCAAACTAAATCGATTACACATTAAAACGCAAAAATATCGATTTCAAATTATGAAAAAAAAAATCGATTAATGTATCGACTAAACTACAAACTGTTAAACTTTAAAAAATCAAAATCGATTAACATACCGATTTTGCAAATTCCTAAAAAAAAAATCGATACTCTGAATAGTAAACCAACATATCGATATTTTAATTATTTTTCAATAAAAATACACAAACTACTTTAAACTTCGTGAAAAGTTATTTACTTAATCCTCTCTCTCATTTTTTTTCACCAGAGCTTAATAGGCAGTAGTCGGGGCAGAGTCAGCCGGCCGGCCGGCCCTGAAAAACATCTCATTAAACAGGTGAAATATTAATCAAAAATATCAGATCCTGATAAGATTTCTTAATGAAGCCAGTCATGTGTGAAAAAAATTAATTGGTCTTAAATCTTTTTTTTAAAAAAAAAAAAAAAAGTAAACTAGTTTATTGAGATAAAAAGGTGGTCACATTTTGTGCGCTTCGTCTTTACACATTTCTCACACTAACAGGAAACGTCCAATTGAATTCCAACACGCGACAAATACGAGGTTAAGGACCGCACCAAATGACATCCATGTTATAGCAGCAATTTCTTACTTCTATTGATTCAACTTTATAACTATTAATAAATTCTCTCAAATAAAAAACGCCGCTCCACAATGATTTTTAAGCATACGAAAATCAATAGACTGAATAATTGAAAAAAAAAAAAGCCTCAACGTGTCCTGTTTTCAACATGTCAAACACAAACACCCACCTATAACACACCATAAAACACCTGTCGATAACTCGAGTGGTTTAAGTAACTTGAGGTATCGACAAACTTTTTTTTTTCCATCTCCAATGACGTCATCACGAAACCACAACAAGAAGTAGAAAAAAAGAAGGGAGCAAGTGTGCAGTTATTACAACAAATATTTCACAGCTTATTTGAGCCCAACAGACTTTAGCACCAATTAGAATGGCGTTCAGTGACAGGTTGCCTACTCCTCCACAACCTCAATCTAAGATTAATGTTTTTCTCATAAAGGCAGAGCGGGAATTTTTTCTCCTCTCTTCCATTTCCTTTATTGCTTGTCCTCGTGATAAGGGGTAATGGGCTCAACCCTCTAGTGATCTACGGCCGACTTATATCACGCTGCAGATGGTTGAGGCCGATGAAAGGTGATAAAGCACGCGGCACCCCACACCCACCTTCCCACAACACAACGCGCCACCACCCGTACAAAGGTTACATCACTCAACCTCAAAGCATACCACACACCCATGTAAACAATTGGAATAAAATCCGCCACCAGATGTCACCTAAAATCAACTTCTTTTTTTTTTTTTTTTTTTAAATATATAAAAATCGATTTAAGGGGAGAATGTAAGTTATCAGCTGCACAACAAAGTCTCCTTTTAGCCCCTTTGGTATGGGTTATCATCAGTCAACACCCCGTTCTGGACGGCAAAATGGGTTGGAGGAAAGTGTCCATGGAGTTGGGAATTGAAAAGAAGGGGGGGATTTGTAGGGTTAAAAACGTGTTATAAGTGGACTCCATTAAGAGCTGGATGTGGTCGTCCATGGAGATTACCCCTACTACAATTGGGGAACGATAAACCACGCTGTGACACAACAATGCACTCTGGCCAAAAGACACGCTTGCGTGGAAATGAAGGAGGGAAAGAACTTTTCAATTAGTCCTATCTGCATTTTTCACTCTCAACTACTTATGGGAAATATGGAATTGGAGCCCCATAAGTATTTCAACTTTATATCATCTTGCAATGACCAGAGAAACTACTAGTAAATAGTAGTGTAGCAAGGGTAGTTCCCTCCCCCCAAAAGAGAAAATAAATTTGAAAGAAGGGGGGGGGGGGCAAATAGCCCCCTCCATGCCATGTCAATGCTAGTAAAACTAGTAGGGATAATGGTTAGTAAATTGAAATAGTGGCAAGAGGGGGGAAAGGCCCCTCCCCCTTTTTTTTTTTTGGGGGGGGGGGGGGGGGGGGGAGACTACTTTTGCTACACTATTCCAAATAGTTTTAATAGTATAGTAAGAGTAATTTGTCCCCCCCCCCCCTCCACAAAAAAACGTTGAGGGAGGGCAATATTGCTCCCCCCCCCCAGCCATACTGCGCCATTACTAGCCAAACTAATGGTTATAGTAAATTGAAATAGTGCCTCCTCCCCTCCCCTTTTTAAATTTTTAGTGGTTGGGGGGGGGTTCATCAACAAACTGCAAAGATGTTTGGGGGGGGGGGTTCATCAACAAACTGCAAAGAAGTTTGCAATAACGAGAAATTCACTAGTAACTAGTAAATCGTAGTATAGCAAGGGTAATTCGCCCCCCTCCCCCAAATAAATTTAAAAAAGGGGGAGGGCAATATCTCCCCCCCCCCCTTGCCACTGCTAGTAAAACTGGGATAATGGTTAGTAAATTGAAATAGTGGCAGGGGAGGCCTATTTCCCCCCCCCCCCCCCCCACCTTTAACTGTATTTTTTTTTGGGGGGGGGGGGGGGGCGGTAGGTGGGACTATTCCAAAATAAGTCTTCCCAAACTGGTATTTCACAAACTGAAAATTTGCTGTAACTTCCCGACTGTTTGCGTGTTAACAACTGCAACTCATCATTTTCCCTGATGTGCACGAAAGGATATCCTTTCCTCTTTGCTACAGGATATTTAACAATAGCATGCATACATTTCATCAACTATTATTTATTACTCCGACAAAACTTTTGATTGATCCATCAATTGGCAGAAATTTAAGTGACCCCTCCTCCAACACCCACAATACGTGGACACCAGTAACTCGCCAACCCTCGACTCATAAATCGGTGATTTCGCTGCCGACAGACGGCGCTTATCCAGCGGCATGCAATTTACTGCGCTCCGTTGACCCTACTGGCCGAGAAAGGTCACGATACGCATCGAGGGTGCCTTGTACTCGAGTCTTGGGACTAATTAATTTCAAAAACATGAATCAAGGATTAAGGCCAACAGAGCCACAATTTTATACATGTATAAAAACAAAAAAAAAAAAATTGTACAACTCAATTTTGCCATTACCCTATAAAAATAAAAGTGCAACTACAGCGTTTTGTTGTGTAGGCAAAAAGTGCTTGTCAATCCTTTCCCTCCTAACCCTTTAAACCAGGGGACCCCCTCTAGTGCTGACTCTGAATATTACATAAGCTCCAACAAGATTCCCTTGTCTATGATCGACCAATTTATGGGCATTTGGGGCACTCTTCTAAGGTTTTGTCCCATTTTTTTTTTTTTATTTATTATGTATAAGGGTAGATGGTGTAAACAAGAGTCAGGTGCCTTTCTGGCGGGTATGTGACTTTTTTTTTTTCCTTTTTTGTTAATAAATTTGTATGATAAGTCAACTAACTTGTGTGGTCTGTGTAGGGGAAGAGTGAAGGTTTCAACACCTGCACGAGATGCCACCGAGTTTGGATCGTGGGTGGGCCAGGTGTGAGACAGCGGACTACCTGGTGGGTGCTGCGTGGACGTGATAAGAGGACGCAAGGAGGGGGGAAAGGAAAAAAAAGAGAGACGAGACACTCACCGAGACCACCTCTGGAGTGAGTTATATATGATAAGACATCTCAGCTGGCATACAAATGCAAAGCCCTTCAAACTAGATTAATCAATTTTTTAACCTGTCAAGTAATGAATTGCTTTTTTTATTTATTTGGGAACCGGTATTAACGGAAATGAAATAAAAATGCAACGTTTTGGTGGTTTTTTTTTTTTTTTTTTTTTTTTAATTTATTCATTTTTTTTTTTTTTTTTGAATAGTCGTATTTCAAGTGAACTCCACCAGAGGTCGTAAACGTGCAAATGTTAGGATGAGTGTTGGAAGGTTTGAGAGATTTATTAATCGTGAATATTTAGAGGGTTTTTTGATGGGGTTTTAATTAATGTTGTTATTTTTTTGAGGTGAGATTTTACAGATTTTGGAGATTTTTAAATAATTTAAAATGTTTTTGAAGATTTTTATATTATTTTTCAAGATTTTTGAGATTTTTACATTATTTTTAAGATTTTTTCAAGATTTTTACTAGATTTTTTGAGATTTCTATTAGATTTTTCAAGATTTTTGAGATTTTTAAATAATTTAAAATATTTTTGAACATTTTTATATTATTTTTCAAGTTTTTTGAGATTTTTACATTATTTTTAAGATTTTTTCAAGATTTTTACATTGTTTTTAAGATTTTTTCAAGATTTTTACGAGATTTTTTGAGATTTCTACGAGATTTTTCAAGATTTTTGAGATTTCTACGAGATTTTTCAAGATTTTTACATTATTTTTAAAAGTTTTTCAAGATTTTTACTAGATTTTTTGAGATTTCTACTTAGATTTTTCAAGATTTTTCAGATTTTTACAAGATTTTTGAAGATTTTACTTGATTTTTGAAGATTTTTACAAGATTTTTTGGGATTTTTACTAGATTTTTGAAAATTTTTTATCAGATTTTTGAAGATGTTTGAAGATTTCATATACCAAAAAAAATTGTTGCGAGATTTCTTAAATATTTCAAGATTTAAAACTGATTATTCATAAATTTCACAACAAAAAATTTATCAGACTTCAAAAAATTTTTTTCATTTGTATAGATATCATTGAAACACTTAAAACATTCTAGTAGAATTAACTCCACAAAAGTTTCATTTTCTTTGATTTTTTTTTCTCGATTTCTTTACTCATGATTAAAGGAATTAAAGATTTAACCAAGCGTAGCTATAAGTTAGGCTTAATTTGAATCGTTTCTTAAACTGAAATGTATCTAAGAATAGAAAATGAGATTCGAGAAGAAAAAAAAAAAATCTAAGATGTCGACATTTACAACCTTTAAATTTCCAAGATTTTAATTTACGACTTAAAAGGTAATAAAAATCCTTTTTATTATTCATCTGCGAACCAATTACAAAAATCCGTCTATTCAAAATTTAAACAAACAACTTGACTTTTTCCCATCAACTAAAAAGAAAAAAAAAAAATTCGACATTTCCCTTGAATCAAATACACCTTTCAAGAACTATAATCGCCAGGTGTAATTAGGGGCTGGTAATATCAACGTACGTCTGTACAAAACCCCCTCCAGCTGGCAAAAATCGTCTGACAGAGATAAACATCAGGTAGTGCTGACAAGGCACTTTGATGGATAACTATTATTTCCATTTATTCCCACACAGTGGCAGCACTAGGTTTTTCCTCTTGTGCATTTCAACAATATTATTATAATATGAGCAAAAAGTTTATTTCTCTATTATAGAAAAAAATAATCCATCAACCGATTTGCTATTGAGGAAAAAAAAAGGTTTGATTCAAAACACACAAAAGAAGTGAAAAAACTTTTTTTTTCCTCGTCATCAATCGCCATAATTTCCTATTTCCAACTATTATTAATATGTCATTTAAGTTCCTTATGGTAGATACTGTTAATAGGTGGCTTTCAAGTTTTATCAACAGGGGGTCGGTACAGTTAAGATTTTAGGAGATTTCTGTTGTTTTTTGAGAATAAAGATCTGTGTATAATCTGGACACATAATTATAATTAGAAAAAATTTTGAGATTTTTTTTGTTAAATTTTTATGTAAAACCTCTACAGATTCTTTCCCCTTTAGATTTATAAAACTATCAAGAATTTCATAAGATATTCAAGATTTTTGTAGGATTTTTGAAATTTTTGTAAGATTTTTGAGATTTTCATAAATTTTTAAAATTTCCAGGAGATTTTAAGATTTTCCTAACATTTTCAAGATTTTTGTGAGATTTTCATAAAATTTTTAAGATTTCCTTGAGATTTTGAGATTTTCAAGATTTCCTTGAGATTTTGAGATTTTCAAGATTTCCATGAGATTTTAAGATTTTCAAGATTTCCAGGAGATTTTAAGATTTTCAAGATTTCCATGAGATGTTAAGATTTTCAAGATTTCCAGGAGATTTTAAGATTTTTCTAACATTTTCAAGATTTTTGTGAGATTTTTTAGATTTTCATAAAATTTTTAAGATTTGCATGAGATTTTAAAATTTTTCACGAGATTTTTAAGATTATTCACGAGATTTTAAGATTTTTTACGAGATTTTATTCTACCACGAAGACCATAGGCCCTTACACTCATATAACCATGGACATCCGGCTAAAGCCACATACACCCTATGCACAACTTGATTTATGCCTTAACCCCAATGACCTTCAACCCTTTGGTCACCCGGCCTGGCCTCTCTTGTATAACGACACAAGATGCATTTCCTGACCACTTTTTTCTTCACCTTCTCCTTTTGCAGATCGTTCACTTGCCAGCCTGGATGACACTAATGGTTGTTTAGGATAATTTATAACCTCGATGATACTCTCGCCCCCAGATAAGACTTGCCCTCGAGTCCAGTGATTTTCTAGAGAGCCCCGTCGTTGGCCTCGCAGTCCAAATCTAAGAAAAGGCGGCCGGCCACAAATTTACGGCCTTCCTCCATAATAGGCGCCCTGCATCGGTGTAAATTACTTTAATATTGGCCTGTCAAGAAATGGCCGACGATGGCAGGTGCTGGGGACGCCCACAGGGCAGACGTTTCTTGCAAAAAAGAATTCTTCAAAAACTCTTATCAAAATTAAAGTGTATAAACTCATCACGGCTGCCATTTTGGCTTTTTTTTTTTTTCATTGGGTTGAAAAGTTAATTGTTTGAAGGAAGTGAATGAAAAATTGCAAATCCTGACGTTTATAAATTACTGTATAAGGAAAAATTGTGTCTAGCACATCACTTGAAGTAAATGCAATAAAAATAGAAATGTATTTTGAAATGGGTTTTTCTCTTTCTAATTTATAGATACAGTAATTAGCTCTTACAAGGAAAGTAGCATATACCCTTTACATTAATCACTCGTCTAGTGGAACCCAACTGGTTTGACTAGCTAATTTCTATCACAAAATATGAAATAATGATTCAAGAGTTACCACAAAGATTATAAAAATTTGTAAATCAAATACTCGGAAGGAAACCTGTACATATTGTGAAAAAATACTGGGAAAAATTTAAATTTTGGGTCAGGTGACTGCAAAATTTTTATTCTAAATGAAATAACAAATGGTTGTGTAAAGTGTTGTCACTAGATTGTGATGGCAAACAATAAACCACTGTAATGACGTCACTACGTCTGTTCGGATGAGCTGAATATACTTTATAAAGCAGTTAGGTCTCTCCGGGTTTTGTCTCCAGTTACTGAGTGTACTTTATGGAGCATGTAAAGTATGTCTGACTTCCTACTTTCTTATGCGGTCTTCCCTGGGTTCCTCTTGGAGATCTCTCGGCCTCCTCGAGGAAGCGAGATGGAAGCTCTGGTTTAATTGTTTTAAGTTATTAGTTTTAGTAGATGTGTT
>JAQGAS010001295.1:0-21968 GCA_034686365.1 Pachymerium ferrugineum | reverse complement strand
TGACACACTCATTTATGTCTGTGCAGACACTCAAGCAAATGGAATAAAGAGAAATCAGACCTTTTAAAGATAGATATTCTACATTTTCAGTAGATTACACCGGTTCATTGACCCTTTTACCAATACACAGTATTGTAAAAATTCCTGCAGGAAAATTAATAAGAAACTGATTTCAAGCAAACTGCATACAGTAAAGTACTAGCATTGTGCATAGAAAACCTAACCAACAACAGTAAATTGCTCCAACTCAGAAAAGATGTCAGAACCTGCAATTTATTGCAGTCGACATACAAAATGCAACTAAAAACATGCAATTTAATATTATAGCCATTGACTAATAGCTTATAAAATGATATAAAACACAAAAGAAATTACAAATATTCATTAACGTCAACCAGAAGAAAAAAGCATACTAAAACCAAAAAGACATGCAAATAACTGCAAAAATTGTAATAAACCAAATAGCAAAAAAAGAAAGACCGGTTCTCTACTTGAAATAAATGAAACAAATGGGCCTGCTTAAATTCCTAAGGTTTAGTTATATGAAAAATAATTCTAGTTCAGTTAACAATACCTGTCCAGTATCCTCTTCAAAGACTCGCAACTGAAGTGCTTGTTCCAATTTGTAGAGCCTTCTCTCTGAAAGGCGTGATAATTTGACAACAGCTCTTTGAAGTTCATTATGTAAAGCTTCTCCTCTGACCACCGCGTCCCTTTATAAAGAGGTTAATTGGTTTTAACATTTCATGCTACAAATTTTTTCTACTTTGTTTACATTAAATCCTGATTATGAGGAGACTTCTTAGCTCTTGCTTGCAAATCTCTTAAAATTTCTTTTCCATCCACCTGAAGGCGTTTGAGTTGGGGCTCTTCAAACGTGTTGACAACAAGTTGTTTATGCTCGTCGATGATTTGCGACGTGAGAGTTGACGTGGGAGGTAAACGAGATCCCTTGAGCCCTTGCATAATGCTAACCAAACCTTTGCCTGAGCTTCTGCACTCATGAACGAATGGTTCGAATATCTGATAAGAAAAAAAAATAAGAAAAACAAATCCAAAAAAAAAAGTTTTAAGAGTTTGGCATGAGGTCAGTTTGTTCGAATCTCAGGTTTCACTAGTTTCAGCAATCAAGTTAAAACGTGATCCGACTCAAGGTAATAAAAAAAAATGTATTAATTTTATCGGGTTTGGAATTTAATGTTGGGTTATTGGATGTTGAGTAATTAGATCATGGGACATTTTCTTATCTAATAATAATAATGGGTTGGTTGTGATAATGGCAACACAATTGTCTTGTCCACGGAGTCTAACCTCCTCTTAATGGTAGTGAAAGGCTCCTGCAGGGCACTTATTGTGGCGGCAAAGGGAAAAGGAGAACCAGTCTCACCTTGCGAAATTCATGCCACTCCTCCAGATGGAAATGATAAGTGCCACCACAGTGTGGGAGCAAGTTCTCCTGGTTAATCAACTTGAATAGCCTGTCTTGGCTTGTCACTAGTTCAAACTGCAAAAACAATTTTTTTTAAATTGGTCAATAAGAAAACGACGTCGAATGGATTTTATACTTTAATTGAACACTGTGGGAATAATTTCACATCTTTTGCCCAGTTTTCTTCTTTTGTCCACAAAACAAGAGTTTGGATAATGCCAGGTTTGTGTCCCTGTAAAAAAATAATGAAGTGATAATAAAATTACCAAGGAACAATCCACATTCTTTCCTTCCCCTTTTTGACCCTTTTTATCTCTCTTTTCCCATGGATTATGTTTTTCATTATGAATAAAAAAAAAATTAATCAGCTCATATAACTGTGATTTAATTTGCAATTTTTGTCAGATAAATCAGTTATAAAGTTGCTTATCTCGTCACATCTGTCCCATATAATTTGAACTTTGCATTGCAATACAATGCTAAAGGAATTGATTATAATTTACAACTGGAAACCCAGAGGACAAAAATCACTACCCAGATTTTTTTATTATTATTTCCTAGGTGGGAAAAAAATCAAGTTTCATTAATTAAAAAGATTCTATTTTAATTTTCTCGCTTCCGCCTCCTTGGCCTCAATTAAAAACGGTAACGCAAGGTATTCAATTCTGTAATTAACTAGATGGATGATACTGTGATGGTCACGGGTTGTTTGGGCTATTGTAGACACTTCCGTGTTTTAATATTATTATTGACGCCCAAAAGCATTTTTTAGATTGTTATTTTTAAAGATTGCAATTGATTGGTGTTTAGGTCCGGTCTAAATCTTCAATTTGTCTACTTTTCACTCGGTTTGAGTGATGGGAGTTGTTATCTTTAGGTATGAAGGAAGAATTGCTAACTTAATGATCGTCATTATTTGGTATCAGAAGATTTTTTTCTTCTTTTAGTTTGACAAAAGTAGGTTTAGTTAGAGATTTAGTCAACCAACCGTGAAGTTAAAGGAGGGAAATAAATGGGGTGTACCTCGATCAGGCAGAAAATTTCGTCCAGAAATGTGAGCATTTTTTCTTGTGGTTTATTGCTGATATTGACCAAAATGCAGAGTCCTTTGGAACAAACTTCACGCCTGAAATGTTTAAGAACATTAATACAATTAACTAATTTTTTTTCTAAAGTTTAATTAATTTTAATAATTAATAGCTCACTGCTTAGTAGCTTTCAGTAATTAAGTCTATTAAGCTATGAAAAATTAATTTTTTAATTAAAGTTGTTGGACTTAAAAAGCTACTTTGGTTTAATGTAATTACTTTGGTAGAAGTTTAAAGTATTTAACTGTTTCAAGTTGAGTTTTAGAATTAAATAATGAAAAAACTTGCAAATCTTGTTTAAAACACTTTATAAATGTTTGATCATTTACATTTATAAAGTGATTAAATAATGATTGAATTCTTAAAAAATGATTTTTTTTTAAATGTAGTAATTAAATTGCAATAATAAATGTTAATATACAATTGAAGTTTTTACTAAAACTATTTCATAACATAATTCTCACCCCAATGTAAATCTTAAAGAAAAATAAACAGAACTTTTAATTTACCTTAAAGTAGAATAAAAATACAAAATCAATTGGGCAAATTGTGCAGAACTGAATTGTGGGAACGAACTTAACAAGTCACAATCAACAGTCACTATAGCACGACCAGCATTATCCCTACAACCTACAAAAGAGAGAAAAAAAATCTTTAAATCATGTCACATTTCAAAACATAACAGCACTTACCAGGCATAAGTGCAACTTTAGAGTGCAAAATTGTAGGATCAACCTCACTGATGCTATTTGGGGTGGTGATGCAGTTGTCATAGTAACCATCGTCATGCTCTTCTGTAACCGCTCTCTTCTCATCCACCTTGAACTCACCTGAAATATAAAAAAAAACAAAAGGCAATGAAGCAATAATCGGGAAGAAATCGTTAAAAGAATTTACACCGCGCTTGCAATGAAAAAAGTAATTTAGCGTAGAAATAAGACATTTCCATCTCCCGCAGTCACTTGACCGTGAACTAGGAATTTATTTTAACCCAACTAACACAAACCTTCGTGTCAACCTTCAAGAGAAAACAGCAGGAGAGATTTGTAAAATTTTCAATGTTTTCATTAAAAAAATGTTCGAACCTGTGAACAACATGTGATGAAATGAGTTTACAACTTGAGCCTGCAACTACTTTATCTCTTCCTAATCATTACTTGTGCTTACTGACCCCCTCCCTTGCTTAGCACGTGTCATCTGACTCTGTAATTACGGCCACACAGACAACTGCACTGACCTGGGTTGTGGTCGTCTAATAACCTCAAAGAACTGCATTTTATTTTTCGTCCTTTTTATCCAACCTTTTTCTTACATAATAAACTTGACATGCGGAATTATATGTCTTTGAGATTTCACTTGAGATTGGGTTGTTGTGTCTGGTTTTTGTGGGTCTTTTAGGAAGTCGTTCTGTCATTTGATAATTACGTTTTTAAAGTGTAAAGTGCTTCCTGTTGAGCAAATCAGGCCCATTAAGATTTCTGTCTAAGTTGTCATACATTTTTTGACGGGAGGTTAAAAGATATAAAAGTTAATGGTTTTCATTTAATGATTTATTACTTTTTTGTATTTGTAACCCGAGTTATTATCAAATTGAAAGATTAATGGTGGTGGACAGTTAGGTTTATAAAGTTTAAAAAATTTTTTTCTTTTTTTTAAACTGAGTTTTAGGAAAAAAAGAAAATAAGATCAATTGTCACCTGAGGGTGAGTTAATTATAGGCTTAAAGATTTCTCAGAAAGGTGATAATTTAATTTCAAGACATATGGCTGAAAAGTGTTGGTCAGAGCGACCTTGGGTAATTATTACTGAAATATCCTCCCATTCTTTTTATTTATTTTTTTCTCTAGAGTCAACGTTTTTGGTTTTTTTAGGGGTTTCAAGTCTTAAAAATAGTTTGAGTAAAGGTTTGTTTTTCACTTCTCTTTGTGTTTTTTGTTATCTATTTTTAACACAGGTCTGATTTATTAGCTAAAGAATATAAAAGTGTATTTATGAGTCTGGGCAGTGGAATTTTGGGTTACTAATTTGCAGTTACCATACAATAAGACGTGCAAAGACGTTGCAAAGACCATCTGTAATAAGTTGCAAAAATGGATCATCTTAATGTTGCCATTAAGATATAAAAGTGATCGTTTTCTGAACAATTATTGATGGTAAGCAGTGGGGACACAAAATATAGTGATCATTGATCAGATGTTGTTCACAAAATGGGCAATTCTGATCTTAATCAAATTTTTTGTGAGATGAAGGTCTGAAAAGATACATAGCACATGATAGGTTTTATGGTTTTAATTAATGTACTGCACCCTTGATTTCTTCTGAAATAGTTTAAATCAATGTAATTGCAGTTAACAGTTATTTTGTTGGTTGAATATCAACCACGAAACAGTTGGCTGCTGGTATTCCACGCAAAAATGAAAACTGAAGGTTTTTATTTTAAAAAAAAGCCTCTGACACTCAATACCTTCAATGAGATTACAGCTTATGATCTGAAATGTTTGAGATTTTGGGATTTACTAAGATTTTAGGGGATTTTAATATATTATGAAGATTTACTAAGATTTTGGCAATTTTTAGGATGACTTAAAATGTGATTTAAAGATTTTTGACTTTCATTGAAATTTCAGAAACTCTTAAGTTTAAGATTGGTAATACTTAGAATTTAAAGATTTATTCGTAAGTTTCAAAATTTTTTTCGTGAATTTTTTTGGATTTCCAACCTCGTCAGCGAATAGTCACCATCTCTTACAAATATTCCCTACCCTACAATCATAATTTTAAAAGAAAGGTATTTACTACATACAAGTATGTACGCGCGAACTCATTACTAACACAAATTTTTGAAATTACGAAATGACAGTAACAAACTGGAGGGACATGGAACATGAAAAAAAAATTTAACACTTGTGCCAACAAAAATGAGAACGAATTTGGCATCCCTTTGTACATGAAACTTCCTTCAAGGTCGAAGCCAACGGCCGCACAACATCCTTGTGTTATGAGTCATGAGCAGTAGCAAAAGGAAGTTGATGACATTAGAATCTCGTGTGATAACATCTGTTACCCCAAACGAAAGTTCCCCCCAAAAATGACCTCGTGACAACTTACTTATTTTTTATATTTATAAATGAACCCTGAATACTAACCTTTGTCTTGATTTTTTCTATCATGGGAACAAGTCTGTTTATTATATTCAGTCAAGAATGTCTTGCATTCATCCATAGGACTCGTTTGAACACTACTGTCTCTCTTTCCTGGTTCAGTTAATAACTGTTTGGACACTTCTGTCCTTTGACATTGCTCACATTTATGTGCTACATCAGAATGCCTATGTAAAGATTCCGGTTTTTCACTTTCCTCAGTCTGGGCTGCATGATTGCATGTTGTCGGTCTCGATACAACATCCCAACGGATTCTGTCTATCCCTTTCTCTACTGCTACCAACATATGTTGCAGAAGAGTTGTCATTTGTTCATCTGAAGCTGTGTCTAGTTGCAAAGATTGAAGCCAATCCATTGTGAAGATATTGGCAAAATCTTGAGTTGGAATCACTTTCTCTTCAATTCCCCTACACCTGGTGCGGTATTTGAGAACCAGCTGAACACCAGCAGCTGCATGGGTTGCACGGACACACAAATAGAAATGGCCATGTTTCACAAGACTTGAGTCCGCCTCCCCTAGATGGACAAGGAGACGGTTTTGGTAGCATAGTGGCCAACCATCTTCGGATGCAAATTTTGTACCAACTGCTGTTCTCTGTAGAAAAAAAAATATTGAAAAATTAATGAATTTATCATTAAAAAAAATTGAATATTTAATTTATTTTTGAGTTATTATGGGAAAGGAAAACCATGTTTTGATATGCATGTAACTACATTTTTCAACTCAGTCGGTCGCAATTGGTAGTTGTGTGTAAACAGAAGTATATTTTGAGCTAGTCACGATTCTCCGGAAAAAGTTTAGCTTGAAAAAATTTCTAAATCACGTTCTGCACGAGAATATTGGTAATTAAGATGCAGATGGTGTCTTCAAGAGAGAAACGGGTAAATTGGATTTTTAACTAACAGGACCGTGAAAAAAATGGACAATGTAATAATAGACAATCTAATGCCCTAGTGCTCTCGGTTGGTTAAAATCGTGTGAATGTTTGAGGAGGTCATTAAAGAGTTTTGCGATTTTGATGCAGGTGTAAAACAAGGCCGTATATTGATTTCTATTAAAAAAATATTTCCGGTCTGGGTTGATCTTAGTTCCCAAGTTGAAAACGAATGAGATCAGTTGAGTTGAATGAATCACTCAGGAAACGGGGACCGCAACCACCTCCACACGCCTGTTTTTGGAAGTTTGAATATGCAATTTGAGAGTGGAGAAATTTTCGGTTTGGAAATAAATATAATTTTCACGTTATTAAAGGATTATGTTATAAAAGTAAATGGTTGCTTTTTTTTTCTAAACGTAGTCCAATAACCTTTTCATTAAACATAATAAATTTTAAATGCATCTTTGCAATGAAGTCGTGCAGATGATGACGGGAAAAAATTATGTGAAGGAAACCGTAAGAGGAAGTTTAAAAGGGGACACAAAAAATAGTTACGTGAGGTTTGAATTAACGGTTTTAGAAAAAAAAAATTGTAGTGACTTGAATTGAATATATAGAAATATTATAAAGGGATACTAAAAAATATGCGATTAGATAGTCTACTAAAAATTACGCAGAAAGAAAAAAAGCAACAAGCGACATCTTTAGACAAATTTATAAATGAACCAACCCAAAGAAAATGATTGTTAAAAAGCCAAAACGTTTCACTAAGTTGGAAGTGGGAGCTGACACCCAGTTTGTATCCCATGACTAATTTCACATGGGTGAGAGGAAGTTTTAATGTCATTCAGGTGTCGCATAAACCAGATTATATTCTACCTCAGTAAACAAACAATAAAAAAAAATAAAAATCTCTCACCAAAAATATCCTTGAACAACTAGAATACAATAAAAAAGCGTAGAGCGGTCAAGATCTTCCTCTGAATTGTGCCTTTCGCTAAAAGGAGGGTCAGGAGGATATCTCTTGCATGATTGGTTGATGGGTTGGTAGATGATAATTGGAGGACTGGGAGGAGATGGAAGGAAGGAGTCCTTGATCCATAACAAAAATAACTGCAATCATCTTGATCTAAGAGCGGGTCAACTCTTTGAATATTTGTAATTATAAACTTTATTGTGATAAGCATGAGTGGAAGCTTTAATTATAAGGAGGGGGCTTTTTTAAATACTTAATGCGATAAATATTGTCCGTAATTTACTCACACACCCTCTATGAGTAAAAAATCCCTTAGTCATTCTTAAATTGCAAACACAATAATTCATAGATGAAATCTTGTCATTTCATTGCTTAAGGTTAAAGGTTGGGCTGTAAAATCACAAGAAGGGAGAGGGATATTGGTGAATGGAAGGTGGAAAAGTGAAACTTAGGTGGTCCTTTTTCCTTATAATATATTCAATCAGTTTATGGGAGGCAACTGTAAAATTCCATAAAGGAATTATTGTTTATATTAAGACGTGTGACCTAGATATGTTTGGAGGGTAATGATTTCTATCTTGAAGAAAACACGTTATCATATTACAACTCACTCTCTCTAATTTTATTAAAAGCTTAAAGGGTTTGTGATATTGATTTCTAAGGTGGAGGTTGTAAACTTGTAATGGACAGGTGAATTGTTTGTCAGCTGCTAAACTTTATGATTTAAGGAACTGATGAGTGGTTGCTTGTTCTGGATTACTAAGGAGGAACTAAATTTGATTATTCATTCCATAAAACCTGGTGAAATGCAGCTGCTCTTGTATTTGTCATCTAAGGTATTTGGCCTAATTCTACAACTGCAGCTGCTTTTTTTCTATTATGGGAATATATATATTTTTTTTTACCTAAGATTGAGAAGTCACGTACTTTTATTATTGTCTCTATGTTTTGTAATGGGGGATTAAATTTCGTAAATGTAAGTAAAAATCTGAAGGATATTTTCATGTAATAAAACTGTTGAAAATAATTAAGCAAAGAACTAGTGCAGTAGGCTATAGAATTGATCTCCCATCTCAAAAGTTGGACGTCAAAATTCCACATATATCATGCCTACTGGAAGCAAGTTATTATAATTTAGTGCAATTGAACTGACTTAAAATTGTTTTAGACGAAATTAACAAGTTAAAGTTCTTGTGTCAATGGCAAATACGAAATAAAAACATTTAAAAATAACTACAATTCTGCAGTAAAAATTCTTAAATTCGCTGAATTCTGTAGTTTTCACACGATATGTTAATACTATTCTCAATGATTTCCTTAAATTACATAGAAATTTTGGGTTTTCTGCAGAAATTTACAACCATCCGCTTTGTTTTACAGAATTATATTGCCAAATTCTCAACTTTAATCACACTTAACACCAGTTACAAAATTTATTTTTATGACATTTGAATCCACTAATAGAATTTTTTTAGAATAAAATGTCACTCACACAGACTCGCTATATTTTTACTTGGTCTTTTCCTCAATGAAATTTTTATTAATCATTTTTATGGATCTTTAAACTTAAAAAAGGAAGCTGCAATAAAAGAAACAGTCTAAAACTAGAATTATGGTAGAGTATTTGTTGGTATCAGAGCATGAAACTGGTTCACTCTTCCCTTGTCAAAGTCTTTCAATTAATTTTTTTTAAACTATTTATTAGAGTCCAGATGTTTAGCTTTAAGCTAGTCAAAACACTCCTTTAAAAATTGTCTTCCATTCTCTAAACTCTGAGAAAATTCCACATAATAACATTCCTCCTCTCACCAATAAAATTTGAATATTATTAATCAGTAAAAAATCTATTTCCCTATTTGTTACTTCCCTAACATATTACGACATAATGTATTAAGGTTCTAACACATTGTGTGAAAAAATGATGTTACCCACATGAGGAAAATTATTCCTTATATATTTAGTAGTAATAATGTGTGTTGAGTTATATTTGTGGGTCAGACTTGAATAGGAAATAACATTTTTGGAGTGAAATACAATTTCTACGTGACTTGAAAATTTCAGTGTCAGAGTTTAGTGTCCCTTGTCTGTGAAGAGTCTGTTATTATAGTTAGAAACAATTTAGGTTTCATCACTTAGCTGTGTTAAAAAAAATTTTAAATATCCACCCTTTTTCCCTCTGCAATTACCATGCCCTTGATATAAGATGTTGGTACAAAAAAATCATAAATAATCTTAATTTAAAGTCAAAATAAGTCATGTAGAACGGTCATTTATACGTGTCTACAAAAAGACATTTTTGAAGTTCAGGAAAAAAATATTAAAATGATTTAAGTGTTTGATTTTGGTTGGCGTTCCCTCCTACTAAGTTCACAAGAATTGAAAGAATGCAATTGGTTTTTTCTCTCCATGTTATGTCTATTGGAAAATCGAATATTTTTTTTTGTGAGTTTTGCATGAATTTTTGAAACCAAAACCAGTTTTTGATGCAAATATCCTGTTCTTGACTGGAGATCATAGAGAAATTATCCAGATTGCATGTTTGCATATCCTGTTAAAAAATGTGGTGTGAACAATGACCTTGAAAGCAAACACCATTTTTGTGTATACAAAATGACCCAACAAATCTGTTGTTTGAGATGTTGAAATTTACCGTTAGGGAAAAAAAAAAATAAAAAATATTAAAAACAGCTTGTATTCTGGTGACCTATAGTCGAGACACACCTGACCTTTTTTCTTAATAGAGAATTGTAAAGAAGGAAATTAATGGACTTGAAAGAACCAAAGTTTTTTCCTTATACTGTTTGAACTATATTAAGAGATTTTTTTCATGTTCAATTAAATTGAACAAGCTTTTGATAATTGTTTGGATATTTTGCGAGTTGTGACTGAATAGAGGAGGAAAAACCAGAAAGCTTATAAGCATAACTTCACTTAATGCTTCCAGATAATGTTTCCATTTTTTATCTGAGTACGTTGGAGAAATGAGTGTAAAGACGCTTCAGTATAAAACACTTGTTCATACGTAATTTAATTCACCCTTGAAAGAAAGTTTTAAAACCATGAGAACACATTGAGTATACATGTAATAAGGTGTTTACATAAGATTCTTTTTTTCTTTCAAACTCTACTGAAGAGGTTTGTTCAACGAATTTAGATCTATTTCCCTCCATTCACTTTGATATGTGCAAGACACTTTCTGCATATCCTCATCTCAAATTTAGTTTCGATAGGTCTGAGAAGATTACTTTTAAGACGATGTTATCTGGCAAAGAAAGTTTCCACTCACTGTAAAACCAAAAGTAAAACCAATGGTGTAAATGTGTTACGACAGTTTTCATGTTTTTTTGCAAAATAAAAGTATAAAATATGCAGACGTTTCTTTAAAAGCCAGCACTCTCATGTAAATAAAAGTTATGCCCCTTCAAACTTTATTTTTAAGACTGCATTGCTAGTTCATGCTTTTTGTTGTACTAGTAGTAATAGGCAGTAATTGAATTTTTAAAACACCATGAGACCAATAAACCCATTCGTAGTTTAGAGCTTTTATTGCTTATACTGAGTAAGCTGTATAGAGTTAATGTATCTGTAGTTTAATGCCCAAATCATTAATGCATCTTGTTGCCATTAAAACCACTTCAACGTATTTAAAATAAAAACCATTAACTAATTTCTACTATCAATCTTGATATTTTAATTAATGAAATTGGGTGGCTGATAAAAATAGTTAGGGAGAAGGCAAACATATCGCAAAAGATCAGCTTGAATTCACATTGTAATAAAGTGTATCTCTGAAGGACTCGGTAGACACTTACCCAGTTTACATCCAGGTCATTAAAAGTTTACGACGTTCATTTGGCAGGACAAATATATTCAAGTTGGTGACCTATGTCTTGGATGTTGTTAAACAGGACTTTGCTCAAAGGTTGACTGGTATTGGTTTGAATTTACATGCCAATGGGAGAATAACGATTTAGTAAATGAACCACCCACATCTTAGAAGGGCGACCGGTCAATTATGCTAGAGGGCTAACCATTTTACACATTTGGACATCTCTGAGTGATGAATGTGAGGTTTTACAAGTTGAAAATAAATCAAAGGCGTGGTCTTGTAAGTTGAAACGGTTGATTTTTGTTTTGGTTAGCTCAGAAAAAAAAATAAAGTGTTTCTTTAAATATTTCACTGATAAAAATCTAAAGCCTGTTTTGAAATAACGGGTCTTTAGGGTAAGTAAGGATTCAGGTTTGGGTTTATTGTTGTTTAATTATTTTATGGATGAACGGAAAAGACGTTGGACTCACGTTTGTGGAATGTCGAATTGTCTTAAGGGAATTTGTCGAAGAGAATTTTCCCAAGTCACAGAAATAGAAAAAGTGTGAAATGAAATTTTGTCTTTTTAATATTGCATGAAGATTTTTTTTTGTGGTTGAAATTGATGTTTCAATTACAACTTAGATGTTGACGAGATGAAGGCCCTGCTGGCTTCTTGTTTTTCTTTGAGTAGTGACTCATGTGAAACAAAATACACAATGAGGAAGTCAAATCTGAAGACTAAATATTAAAAAAAAAAGTCAACCCCTATGGGTATATGGCCTCACTTTAAGAAATATTTCTTTAGATATGAATTACAGGTCATATAATGAAAGGTATTTACAACTTTATATTAAAAAATCCTCCAACTGTGGGAATGGTTTCTTATATCCTAGAAAAAATATTTTTTTAACCCCCAATTCAGGATTTTAATCTGTTATAAACTTGTATGGAATTTTAAAAGAGGGGGCACTTTTATCTGATTCGATTTACTAGTGGGCAACACGTCGGCCAATCCCCTGACCTTTTTTTTTTTTTTACAAAGTGCAAAAGTCATCCACACTCTGATAAGCATGGTGTGAATCTACAAATTCAAGTAAGATATGGCGTGATTTGATTTGTTTCAACCAAACAACTTTTAAATCACTTCCATGTCTGTTAACTTTGTTCATGTCATACATCAACGTGAATAACAAGAAAGAAAAAAAAAAAGCTCATTCACTCCCATTCTAATTATCCCTCCACCCACACATTGGCTTTTGCAATATAAATCACAAAGGGGGTTATGATCTTCAGTTTGGATATATATATATGGCATTTTTGTCGCTGTGGAAAGTTGTATCTGGTTAACTAGGGTGAGAAATGGTTTGCAGGGAGTTGATAAAGTGTTACATTGCACGTTAAAAGGACCACACACTAGTACCGCACGTGTGAGAATTTTTTTGAAGAGTTTTTTTGTGTTTTTAATGGGAGTTGAAAGCGTCGTTTTACAACTTTTTTTGTTGTTTGTTTTTTTGTTGAGGTAAGAAAAAGTTTGCTTGGACGTGTTTTGATAGGTGCAATGATTGCCTGTTAATTATTTAGCTGACTTTGTTTTTTTTTTTTTTTGCTTTTAGAAACGTTAATTGATTAGAAAGATTATTAGCCTATTCAAGGTAAAGTGCTTCACCTGTGTTTGTGTTGATTAAGCTGTTTTAAGTTGCGCAGAAGAGTGTTTTTTAGAATCTGCGCATTTCAAAAATTATTTGATCAGCAATGTTAGCACTTAACTTTGAATATAAAAATATTTTGTAATAAACCCATGTGAACTATTTTTCACTTGTTTACCAAGTCACTTTTAAAATTTGCAGAATACACAATTTGCTTAAACAGCAGTTTGAGATACTGAATTTTACCCATAAAAATTATAATAATAACAACAAAGTTTAACGTATATTTATCCGCTATTGGCCAAAAACAGATTAAATGTAGTAAAAATCAGAAATTAAATTTAGCCCATTCAATTTTAGCTGATTACTTAATGGCTCGTGTGTTTTAACAAACTTCATACAAAGTTTTTCAATAACATTTCACGTTTTAGTTTTAACACTAAAACCTTATTGGGAAAGGTGTCAACGCGTGTTTTTTAATACCGGTAATTAAAACAGCTGAAAAATGAGATCAACTCAAGTTCCTTCCTGGCCTTATTCCACTAACATGTTACGGAATGCAAACCGAATATAAAACTACAAACAAAACTTCTCACCACTTTGAAACAAACTTTTCCCCCCTTTAACACAGAATGCCTTTGGCTCTTACTCACCTCTAGTTGTGACTCGTTTCAAGGTCTTTGAGAATAAAATTCCAGCAAGAGACAAATTTTCTTCTAATCGTAGCAATATCCCAGCTGTCTTTAGCCGTTAGAAGTGAAATAGGGGGATGTTGCAGCTGGTATACACTCTATAGACCGTGGTGCGTGGGATTGAAACGTTCCTCTCTTTCAATACTGTTGAGCTGCTGGCACAACAACACACCTGGTCGAGTTCAAGTTACTACCTGGCAGACGGAAGGGGGAGATTGGAAGAGAAAAGACGAGGAGGAGAACAGCCGTTTTGCTTGGAGAGGCCGCTCTGAGTCATCGCCACGGACCCTAGTCATTTCCACAGGCCACACGCCTCTCTAGTTTCAAAGAATCTCCACAGGGAGGCGGCACTTTCTCCCAAGAGGTCATTTTAAGAGCCCTCTCAGGTGAGGGTGGAGGGGGAAATCCATTCATTTATAAGGGATGAGTTTTCTGAGATTAAAAAGGAGCACCGCTTCGTATTAAGATTTTTTAAATTTTATTTTGGTTGGGTGGAATAGAGTTGGTTGATGTTTATATATTGGGTTTAAACTTGTTTGCTGTTAGAGTGAGTTGGAAGGATGTTGATAGGAACGTGCTGGTTCTATATGTGGACTTTCAAGATGATTCATTCAATTAGAATTTTATTGTTTAGTTAATTGTAAGATAATTTAATTATAGATACATGGATGAAATTTGTATGTGAGATGATAAGAGAAAATTGTGAAAATGTGGGATTTTTTTTAATGTTTTGTGGTTAGATATTTAAAACAAATTTAAAGTAGGTTAAAAGTCTGAACTTGGCCTATTGATTAGAAATTTTTCAAGATGACTGAATTTGAACACTATACACAAATTTTAGCTCCCTCTTATGAAGTTGCAACCAGTAGCTTTGATCATAAGACAAAAGATGGAATTATAATTTTGCACTTTGCGTTTTCCTACCTCAAAATTCTTGAAATTGGAATTGGAATTGGAATTGAAATGGTTTGCCAAAGTTTATCAGTGGTCGATGCAGTGACTGTATTGTAATGTAATAACGAATAAGAACTTTGTTGTTTTATCTTAAGCTATATTCAAATAACTGCAGCAATAACAGCAAAGTGTTTTTTGAGCGACCATCTTTATTATGACTGACACTGAGTTTTAATAGCTAGGATTTCTGTGCAAGTCTTTATTTACACAAGTTTGCTGAAGCATTATAATTAAATTTCAATAGAAGGTTACAGATACCACTACATGAAGTCACTAGTCTTATAAAATAAAAAGTAGAGCCGTAGAGGATACTCATAAATATGAAATAAATACAAAATTCAAACTATTAAAGGCAAAGTAAGACAACAAATTTCAATAGTTGTGCAGAAAAGTGAGTGAAAATGAGTCATAGAATTTATCCAAAAAACTTAAAATTGAAGAGATAACAAAATCAAAAGACTAAAATTGAACATTATTAAGCTAAAAGGTATTTTAAAAAAATTCAAAAAAGTAAACAAAAATATTTTTAATTTATAAAGTAAATTAATCCAATCTTTCCACAGCTGAAATTTTTTCCGCATTTCACAGCCGTTAACGGTCCACATTTTTAATCTATTTCTGATCGATTTGGCCCTGAATTTAATCCCACATTAATTGACTACAATTTTACTCACCCAAAAAACAACATCCTTGAAATTGGTATACATCCAGTTTGTATACAAGACCTCATTTCAATTATTTACCAATGAAGAAAAAGAAGAAAACATAACTGAAAAACACTTCCGAAGATGAATAGCCGATGTCAATGCGAAGCCAAGGCCAGGTTATTTATATTCTATACAAATACAACCCTATACCACACATTCACTGGGAAAACATTTTGCTCCTTCATTAAAATTTTTATTCTGCATCACGTTTCAGAAGGTGCAATTTGCACCTCGTCTGACGAATTTTACACTCATCAATTATGCAACAGGTGTCACAATTGTTTCTGATGGACAAATGTGAAATAGGCGTCAAGACCTTGTCGATAAATCAAGGAAACCAAACGCCCTACAATCACTTTTTCCCTTCGTGGTAATCGACTTAGTTCATCGCTGGATAATTGAACAACTTTCTCCTGCGGCCTTGAAAACCCAAACATAGACTCTTTGGGGTTTTAGTTAAATATCGTTAGATTTTAAAAATCGGAAAATTTTCTTTGAACTTTGGCGGGTATAAATTGCGCTCGTAAAATTTTTTCTTCAAAGTAAGGTTTTCTAAATTGCTTTAGAATTATTGGTGGGGTAAACCAAATTGCCCACAATTTTTTTTTTTTTTTTTTGATGGTAAAAAAAAAAAATAAAAGTTATTGCATCACAACGACCTTTGGACTTGTTGCGCTATTCTGTTTTCGTAAAAATTTCTGTTTATTTTCCCTCATTTTAGCACATAAATGTCATGAAATTTGGAAAAAAAATAGTTTTTTTTTTTAAATGTTGGAAAGTATGAAGTTGCTCGACCCGTTCACCCTTTGACCCAATCCAGCTGTGAGTAAAATGAAGAGTTTTACACAAACCTGAAATATCTACAAAAATTTATCACAAGTAAAGTGAGACTGTGGGAAGATACACAGAATGTAGAAAAGAAATTTAAAAAAACAAAAAAACTGGACATTTGTTTTGGTGGTTTTTATAGCTAATTTTTTGAAGAAGTTAAGGAGTAAATTGTGGTTAAAACATTTTGTAAAGCTGAGATTAAAGAATTCTGCTGTATTTAAAAATTTGAGATTTTAAAAGGATTTTGAACTAAATACTCTGCATTAATCAAAATTGTATTACTAATGAATGCATTGTGTACTCGTGCATAACATTACACTAACTAAGCAAAGGTATAACTTCTATTACATTAGCAGAGCTTTTCTTGGTGACTTGGCCCATCATTAGTGTATAGGTTTGACAATGTTTTGGATGATTTTCGTTTTAAAATTTTTGTATATAATTACCAAATGTGTATATGATTACCAAATGTTCAGTAAGGAACGGTTAACACTGCCTTACGTTATTTAGAGAGATTTTATACGACTTTCTTATATGATCCCTTTTTTCACATCTGCTTTGCTGTTTTTTATACCTAAATCCAAAAGTATTTTTGCATAAATGCGCAAATTAATGTCTGACAAGTTTTCATTTTTAACATCTTGAAATGTGATAAAATATCTTTTGTATGTATAAAATTCAGATAAAATGCAGCTAAAAATGAATACTTATAAACCAGTTTCACATTTTTTTTTTACAAATAAAATTTACCAACAAAAAATTACGATTTTAAAGAAATAACTTTAAAATTAAACAAGTTGCTGACCCTAACCTGCCCTCAAACGGGAAGTGTATGAGAAAGTTGTTGTACTGTTTACCTATTTTTACATAATATTCTAAAAAGCAACTTACCCTTTCTGCCTCTTTAAGTTTTGCCAGCAAAGAAGCTGCAGGAAGAAGAAACTCCTCTTGAAATTTCTTGGCGTTCCCTTGGTAATTGCAAACTAAGATGTCTCTGGCTTGACGAACCAATTCCCCACTGTAATTTTCATATGGTGTATACAACGCTCTTAATGAATTCTCCACCAATTGATCAACGTCACTTGATTTCTGTTGGATAAAAGAAACATTTCCATTACATTCTTTCAACTTAAAAGGGTTTAAAAGGATAAGATTTGTTCCCATCTCATTCCTCTTTCAATTAGAACGAAATGGACCTTATCAGCAGTTTTAAGGCCATGTGCTCACATAAAAACACATCAGATAACTACAGGAAAAATCTTTTTTATTCTCTGCCCATCTTTTATTTATAGTAGCAATTGGGTTGAAAATCAAGTGAAGCAAATGTGGCGATAAGATTTCTCCTGTTATGTACAGAATGTTGGGAATTCGCTGTTGTTATTTTGTTCATTTGCTCAAAGTTGACCCCTCCAAAGCAAGGGTCGCAGGGTAGTTTGACAACCAAAACACAAGATAAGGTCAGGGCAGGCCCTTTTCACCTGCTGAGATGCGCCAAAGAGGGCGCAGTTGACTGTGTGGTCGACATGCAATTGTCTCTTTCTCTCAATCAGGTGCAAGTAGGGGGTTGCATCTGATGGATGATCTGCGACTAAATGGTTACTCTGCTCCTAAAGGGAAACTAAAACACTTGGATTTTTATAAATCTTTGACTTTTTAATTACAATCATTGATGTAGCGAATTTAGGTTGAAGTATTATTGAGGAAAACACCTGCTAACCTAAAATGGTGAAACAAGAGATAATGATGTGTCACTGCCCACCTCCCATATTATGTCACTTCATTCTAAAAAACAGACGAAGGCATTCTTTTTACCATGTCAGGAATGTAGGACAATCATCCCCACCCCACTTAAAAAATTTCACTTGCAGAATTTTAAGTTCAACCATTGTGTAATATTCAATAGATTCACTTCCACAAGTTTAAACCTATTGAGGGGAAAATACACAAAAAAAATTCACTTAAACATTTTCCTCCTGAAGCTTTAAGATTAATGTACTGATGACAAGACATCTTTTACCTCAGGTGTGGAAAGAAAAATAAAAAAAATTGGCATCTATTACATTAGCAGAGCTTTTCTTGGTGACTTGGCCCGAAAACATCAACAAGGGTTACTAATGTTATTTAGTTTAAGGTGACAGCATACTGCTCTTCCGCATCAAGAATGGGGATATTTTTGAGGTAAAATGATGGTGATGTCTTTAAGACGGATGTTTTGAAGTACGAGATGTTATTTTGAATGGGATATTTTTATAGGAAGTGCTGCATTAAGACCCCCCAATCATTTGTTGGCAAGTGTCAGGTTCATTGCCAGTAACTTAGTTGCCAAATGTCAATGACTTCATCTCCCATTTCACACATGCACCATCTGTTGCTTTTAATTAGGAAACATTTACGAAACTTATAAATAGTTAGAAATATACAAACATTCTAGAGGTCAAAACCTTAAGCAAAAGAATATCTTATGATGCAAATTTTTGAAGTAAACAATTTTTTTAAATTTAAATTTTTGATAAATATGTTCCCTTGAAAGTCCAAAACTGTTACTTGATCTAATCTAAATTCAAATTTCTTTACATCTTTTCATACATTTCCCCTTAATTAAAATTTTGTTTATGATTTGTCCTTGTTAAAAACATTACCGCATTCTTTGTTTAAGGGGTAGGATCTGTACTTGTAGTAAGGTCATGTGATCCCTTCTTTTTTCCTTGTTGCACTCTAAAGAGGGTTGGTACTGAGGAAAATAGGAGGAGGGTCAAGTTGTCTGGATAGAAAGAAAAGAGAGGGTGGTTGTTGATGAATGAGTCTTTTTTTCTTCTTCTCAGGGTTGATTTAATCCTGTTTTATTTCATCTCTCTCTCAATTTAACTCTTTGATGTGGCCGTGAAATGAGGTAATAAAATTTACATACGTAAAGATTAGATGTGGTTTAAATCCCAACTTTTTTGTCATGTTTTCAGTCAATTTGTTGTGAATAGAAAAAAAAATCGTGTCAGTGCAACCTTGGAAGGGAGTAAAGAAGGAAAAAGAAAATGTAATTATCTTTCATAATTCAGCTTGTGCAATTGTTTGGTGTGAGTCATTTGCTTAGTAACTTTGAAATGTGTGAAATATGACAAAAGAGTTGTGCAGAAACGTTTTAACAAAGTGTTTTCAATTGAAGAAATATTGTCAAAATAATTTATTAAGAGGTTTTCTATTCAGGAAATTGATAATTATACACAAGGAAACAATTGGTGAAAGCAACCAAGGGGGAAAAAAATCTGCAATTAGGCCAAGGTTTCTTCTTGATAGTAAATGCAAACTACAATAAATTTTAGTTGAAGATTTCCTCTTCATGTTCATCAATCATTTGTAAATGAAAAGGGAGTGTTGTATTAGGCTTTATTGGATAAGTATGAGTTGATAAGAGTGGGTTATTGTGTGTAAACAAATATCTCAGGTGGGAGTTAAAATGTGGGTGGATAAGAAGGAGTTTCTCATCATCTCCATCGCATGTTCCTTTCCCCCCTTCTTTGTCCTCTGAAAGGATTTATGAATTGTAATAAATCGTGCGACCTTTGCAACTACTCGAGAAAGTTCAATGACCACAATGAAAATGAAAGTGATCAAGGTGGAACATGAGACTTGATTCATAAAAAACTAGGTACTCGTCTTACAGTAATTTTCTTTCTTGAGTGTTCCTAGAAATCAAGAAGCATGGTTAATTTTAAAGAGGCACTATATAATTGGCAGGAAGGCTTCAGTTTGTTATTGAATTTTTTTATCTGAGAACGTCTGAGTCATTAAATAATGACTTTGTGCAGTTACGCTTTCATGTTATGGATGGCTGTATATGCTTATAATTGTAACTGCAATAGAGAAAATTAAATGTAACCGTAGTTTTAATCATGACGTACATTGTAATGACGTACATTGTATGTCATTCCATTTAGAGGCATTTTTTCATACTCTACAAAAGCACTTCATGTGGGCTTTTAAAATGAGCTATACTTTTGAATATAGTACCTCTGGTTATAACATTGACTCAATGTATCTCATTTATTACGTATACCCATAGTGATTAATATATAATTTTGATCAATATGCGTATATGTATTCAATTTTAAAAAATTTATTTAACTCGTCTATGTATACTTGTATTTATAATATCTTCTAATGTTTCTGCAATTTGGCCATAGGGTTTACAATGGGATTTTCTGATTCTATAAAATCTCTTGAATTTATTTAATAAACAAAGTGCCACAAGTTTTTTTTTTCTTTTTATTATAATATATCATTATACCTCACGTGTTCTATTGTTATACAATTTCATAAATTCTGTTCAATTTTAATTTCTCTTAATTAAGCCCTCATTTCCATTTAATTCCAGATAATTAACTGCAACTTGGTAGACACCTTGCACCTGTGACATCTCAACCATCTGCCAAATTTCTTGGGGTAAGTGTTTTTTGGTATATGATTTACCACAGTAACAAAAGGGTTTTTAATATTTTAATAGCATGAGAAGTGAACAGAATGAAATTAATCCCTGTGTTTCAACCCTCCCATTCTTCCTCCTATCATTCAAATCCGCCCTCTTTTTTTTATTCCCTTCAGGAAACAGTTTTATATCAATCTTGGGGATTGATAGATTAAATCACCCCTAAGAAACAGGGAGGAAAGAGACTTTTTTTTTCTTGTAAGTTACCCCATAAAGATATCAGTGACAAATTAAAATCCACCTGTTTTTGTCACCAACCTGTTACATAGAATTTTATCTAGCATGAAACACGGTTAAGGGTTGTAGGAGGGGGGTGATTATAAATGAGCAGTTGGCCATTTCAGATAATTCCCTTTTGTAACTACAGACAAAAGGCACGACCGGGGCACTCTTTCAAATGCAAATCAACGTATTTCTCCCCCTGGGCCACAGGGGGCCCCACGAGCAACACGTGCACGCCATGTGCACGCGTCAAATCCATCCATTGTGGATGCTCCCTCGGCAAACATAAGGCCACATGCTCCTAAACTGATATGGCAAGATACACACACCTCGTAAATTTTGGATCACTCTTCAGCTTTTGCGCAGCAGGAGACGTGAAGTAGTAGGGGGTTTTTATTAAGAGTGTCTTCCCATTTTTATACCACACACTTTTTATCTCCCGCACAAAGAGATGAAAGCACTCATGTGTGGGTGTGTTTAGGCGAAATATATGGTTATACTAAATTGATTTATGAATTTATGGGAGAGAGAGAGAGACAAGAATATTGAACACTTTTCCTGAATATTTTGCGTATATATAACTTACTAGACGACATTATAAAAGGATTTTCTTTTAATTTTTAAATTATACATCTGGAAATGTCCAAATACAATATTATACATGGGCTGATAACTATTTGTAGCAGATAAAATTGCTTACACTGCACTAAAAGTTTGCAACAACATCCAAGTTTTCTACAGTAAAAGAACTGCCAATTAACTTGAATTGAAATTTGAGTTTCTGCATTTCTAGCAGTAACTTTGTAATCCATCTGTTACTATAGGTGTGATTTGCACGTACTAGACACTTGTTGCAAATATCAAAGTATCTACTGTACAAAAGAATGTTTTACAAATTGTACATAAATTCAATAAACAGTAAAGTACTGTTAAATAATACAGTTGGTCTGAATGTCTTGATAAACATTGAGTGTTCTTAATTGAGGTTGATCCTTAGGTACATCAATCTTAAAATACATATTCAACAATTTAGGGTTCTTGATAGTACAATGCTTCAATAATGTTGTCAATTGTTTCTACAAACTTTTATTGC
>JAQGAS010001294.1:0-21968 GCA_034686365.1 Pachymerium ferrugineum | reverse complement strand
GACTTGAATAAGTTTTCTAAACGTTAGGTAGACAAAATACTTTTTTATCTGTTTAGTGTTGACGGATTAAAAAAAAATCTGGTGTTAAAATCAATAATGTCACTGCAGCCCATCCACCTTGTAATTTTTGTAAAAAGAGTTATTTTCTAAATATGGGGTACAGAAAATACTTTTATCTTTGCTGATTTGCTAGATATAACTTTAGGGAGATTTTGTGATTTGGAGTTAGTTATGGTTGTTGTCTGGCTTGCACTGTGTCTGTAGGGTGCTTTGTGGTCGACTGGTGTTTTTTGGTTTGATTTTGTAGTTTGACTTGTTCTAGCCATGTATGACCCCCTAGTTGTCACTGGTGGTATTCTATTGAGCTTTATTGTTCTTATTCCTGAAAGGGTTTTTTAGCTTTAGGCTGCAAAAGCTTCTTGTCGCAGGTGTCTGTAACTACATCCTAATCTTTTGTTTATAGTGTCTCACACTTTTCATCGCATAGTTTGCTCTTCCAATGGGATTCACTGATGATGAGATAATGGGAGTTTCTTGGCAAGAAGAAAATTAAGTCACAGCTTCTTTTACCAAGAACAAAGATAGTCTTTAATTTGTCTTAAAATTAATCATATGTAAATAAAGCTAGCTTATGGATTAAGAAGTGATGCATTTCAAAGACAATTGCTGCAAGTGGCAGATGGAAACTTTTACAAGGTGATTAACCTTAGGAAACAACAAAAAATTCAATTATCATGTCCAACGTAATTAAGTTTGTTCTCAAGCAAATCCTACTGGCAGCAGTATTATAATCATTAGCACTGCTGGCCATTTCTCATAATTTGATTAAAGAAGCTCTCTAAACTTTGATTTCAAGTAATTAGCATCATCTAGATGATATTAAATTTGTTTCTCGGTGGTAATATCGATTCCCAACTGTTTTGCTTTAATATGAAATTCAAAATGGATTTTACAAATGTCAACTTCAACTTCCTATGCTTACACACTCGTGCATTTCTATGTTTGATTTATGTTTGACTAAAGTACTGCATTACAATTGTAAAATGATCTGCCACTTAAATGGTACTTGGGACAAATTTAAAGCTATAAGCTCTGGAATTCCAGATGCTTTAATCTAAACAGTTAGGATTTCCCAATCAATTATGCTGTACTTAACTACAATTTCATTACAACATTTTCATAAGCCTTATCCATACATACTATGAGATTAGTTTACAACACGGTTATGGTCAACATATTGCCTACTCACCACATAATGCACTTTATGTTCTTATCACCAACTTTACATACTCCATAAACGTCAATAAATGTTTAAAAAAGTTTGCTTTAAGTTAAGGCACATTAGCAAAACTTACCTAAACTTATCCCCTAACAATGTCTATCTTAAAGTCTACTTCCAGCATTTACTTTGTCAAAGACAAGGTTAACCGATTAAAGTCAGCGAAGACATAGAAATCCCTACTAACCATTCTTAGAGCATTGATGCTAACATCAGCAAAGCTCGTGACATGAAAATGTATTGGATTCACCAGCTTTACAAATGGTGAAATTGAGAATAGAGAGTACAGAGATTTCCTGCTTTACAGTAATAAGCTTATATGCTTTCGAAGTTCTTTGGAGCTTGTGAAATGGCTTAGAAAAACACTGGAATTTCAGGATCTTAATGTCTTGGTCAAAGGAATTACATTCTTGATATTCATCTGGTATTTAAATTGCCTTTAACATTCTCATTTCTTGGTCTTTCATGAAAATGGTGCAGCTGAGCTTTCATTGTAATTGCTAGCTTAAAGAAGGCAGCATAAAATAGATGATTTTTAATGATACCACTGCTTTATGTTCAGTGTATGGGGAAAATGTTGCTATTAATATACTTTTTATCTTTAAAAACCCACTGGCAGTAAATAGAAAACAAAAGAAAAGGATAATAAAGAGTTTTAGATGATTAAACAAAAGGACATTGAATATTCCAAGATTATTGACAGTATCTAAATAGGAAGCTCCAAAACTTTCATTCTCTAATGACCCATAAAGAATATTGCCAAAGCATTCTTTCATCATCCCAAATGGTAAATTACTTGTGAATAGTCAGCAATTAAGCTTCAGATGTTGATTGCTTCAATCAGCCAAGATTTCTGGTAACTTAATTTATTCCCCTCATTAAAACGGTTCCACTTTTGTCTAGACTACTGCCTAATAATAGTCCAAAACAGCAACATTCCCACGAAGAGGCAGTCTAATCTAATCGATTTCCCCAAAATCATAAACACTGACCCAAAACCACTCCAGCATTTCCAAACATAAACCCAACACAAATCAACCACAACCCATTAATCACCCATTTAATTATCAATAACCACCACCAGAGAACGCCAAATTCCAAAAAAAAACTTTATCGACAAACCGGAAAAGTAGGCGACAACAAGATTTCCTTATTAATTCACTTTCCTGTCACTAGAGGAAATGGAATTTCACACTTATCGCCTAACTACATTTAGAAAGAAGGCAAAAGAGATATTGGTGACAATCACTAATGCTATGTACGTGTAACTTTATTTCACGTTCCGTTGCCCTCCTGATGGATTTCACGGTTAATCAACATTGACGCCCTCTATAGACCATTAATTCAAAACGTGATCGACGACACAAGTGTGTCGGTGCCAAGCCCCTTGTCTGAAGTCTCAATTTGACAGCTGACACTTGAACTTTAGCAAACAAATTCCTTCTTAACTTCTGTTTCGATAAAGTCGGTTGAGTAAATGGAAAACGTGGAATTTGTTTAAAAAGAAAATGGGTTTTACATTTTTTCTCTTTATTTGGGTGTATGGTTTAAACATGGCGAGTTAATGGAAAGTTCAAATCACATTTGACAGCTGCAATTTGAGTAAATCAAAAAGCAGTAAAGTGCAAATGATTTCAAACATTTATCATGGTGTATAGTTTTGGGCAATGTGTACTGGGAGGGATTAGGGTTAATGAACACGAAAATGGTTGATAATGTAAGTGTAGTATTTCATATCTTCTAGTTAGACTATTAAAGTTGTGTACAATAAATTTCTTTAGGCATTGGAATAGGTCAGTTTGATGATTAAACTTACAGCAATATTGACCACTCTGCTAAGAAAAAACTCTTCTTGTTTACCATCTGGTCTTGTCTTAGCAGTCATCAATAGTTAACCCTACAACCAAGGTTACACTGCTTCTTTCTTGTTTTATGTTGTGCAATGGACTTTTCTTTCAAGAGATGCTAACATGATCCTTCTTGACATACCTCCTTCTTAAGGCACACTATTAAAACAGCATCACTTTTCTTACTTCTTGTGGAGAAGTTCTGTCAATTTTGGCCACCTAGCTACCCATTCCACAACTATTTGAATTAGATTTGATAAACATTGAGCTCAATTTGTGTATTGCAGTCTACATTTTCTGAAGTGACTCTTCCTTTTCAGTATGACCAGTGGGAAGCAGAAAATAGTCAACACTTGACATTCCTACAACTTTTTACATCTCTTCAACTTGTTCCATAAGACCATATCAACTTTTTTAGTTACGATCCTGAAGGAACCAGTTTTTTTAAAGTTTGGGTCAACCTCCCACTAATCTCTATACAAAGTCATAACATCTGTTTCAAAGCAACAAGTAGTATGACTATTTCTCCATCAAAATGAATGATTTATGCACCAATTTCAAAAATTAACCCTTAAATTTCAATTATAAAATGGAACCATATGGACTAGTAATTACATTCAAAAGAATAAAATGTTTAACTGCCCATTAATTAATTAATTAGCCAATATCAGAAATCAATCACCCAAAAACACTAAAACCCATCATTTCCCCACTTTCACTGATGAATATGTGTATAGATAAAAACTTTAACTTTGTCATTTAAAAGTCATTAAAAAATTATTAAAAACTAAAATCCAATATAATTCAGTTTCTTAAACAAGAAAAATATTTGAATAAAACTTTTCGTTTTTTAAAGCTGAAGCGTTTCAAGTTTTCTTGTCAAGAGGTAATTATACACGTTTGTGGGAAGACACCAGATGGGATCACAGCCGCCCACGTCTGTACTCCCACGGAAGCAAAAACATCGGCGTGACAAGTACTTTTGTGGAGGACTTTTCTTTTATTTCCCGTTGTTTTGTTGTAGAAGGGTGTGTTAGAAGAAAAGCTTTTGGCTTTTTGGTTTGACACTTTTGTTCAATGTCAGTAACAAAGAGGATGTGTCGAGTGTTGGGGAATGCAATTCAGTGGTCACGTTAAAAATGGCGTCCGGGTGTTTAAGTAAAAGGGTTAGATTAGGTAGTGGGTATAATTTAAATTTAAATATACAAAAATAAATACAGAATAATAATTTCATTTGTCGCCTCCATTTTTCAAACTTTTGCGTGACGTCATCAAAGGAAATGAGAATTTCAGGATTTCATTCTCATTATACGTCAGAATTGCATTGTCATGTAAAAATAACAATTTGGTATTGTTAAAATCCACCATTCGTGACTGGGTAGGTTTTGTTGACTTTGATTGCGTCATGAACAGATTTGAAAAATGGCGGAATAAATTTCGGAAAATTATTTTGAATAAAGATACGCGTTTTTAGAAGAATAAGGGATGGGATAAGTGTTATATTTCATATTACTCTTTCACCTCCATTTATAATATCCTTACTTGTCAAAAAAGTTGAGTGTCCCTTTAATAATAAAACAAAACTAAAGAAAAGATTTCTCTCTTTAAAAAAAAAAATCTCTCATCATTCACTAAATAATTAGCACAAAGCGGAAAAGACTGAAGGCATTCACAAAACGATTAACCCAATTGGAAAAGTCACACAAAATGATTAATTCAAAAGCGTTTTAATTGCACGCGAAATAAGTATTTCAACAGAATATAGAAAACAGAAGAAAAAAAAATCACGTTTAAAGTTGATGTGACACAAATTAAATTGTCAGTTCAGAATATTCAAAACAAGAGAAAAAAAATCGATAAAATCAAAACGGTCTCAAAGGTGTAATGACGTCGCGCTTATCCAACGTCATTTCGTTAAAGCGCGAGCAGGTTGAAAGAGGGCGCTATTAAATCCTTCACCCAGAACACGAGCAGGGAGTGAGTAATAAAAGATGATGAGATTCACTTTTATACGGGATCAAATTCTCAACCCTGTCAAAAGCCGCAAAAATGACGTAACCTATCAACTTCCGGTTTTATTAACCGTCTAGATCAGGGAATTGACATCAGTTGAATATTTTCTCGTTGTTTCGTACAAAATTTTAGGGTAAGAGATCCGACTTATTGTAAATTGCGTATCGTTACCTTATATTTCACCATTACGTTAAGCTTACATTAAAGACACATAAAACTCTTACGATAACGATACACGTTATGGGGTTGTGGTGCTCCCCCTAAAGCAATCCATTTCTAAAATAACGTAAACAATAACGTATATCATTACCGTAAAATGTAACGTAAAATATAAACCACTAACAACAACTCCGTATATCATTACCGGTTACTATTTATGGGACAAGTGGAAGTTACACTTAAGCAAGCAAAACATCCAACAAACTTTCAAAGCAGATTGTGAGCGCGCATGCGCGAAATGACTTTGTACGCGCCTTCACAGCTCAAGCACAAAACTCGACTAATGAGATCAGAGAAAAGACGCTGGACCAATCAATTAACAGCAGGTAATGAACCAGCTCAGGGCCATCCGACAACAACAACAACTTCACATGATATTCATCAAAAATTAATTAATTTTCCTCAAAAATTGTTCCTTTAAAAAAAAAAAAAAAATCTGTCACCAGGGTGTGGTCATTTTATGACGCTGTTGTTTTACCTTGATTACAATAACCTCATTTTAAGTATGTTATTTTTAAAAAAAAAGTTTTTACGTATATTGAGATAAATAAACCGCTAGGAAAAGCCTGATTTTAATGAAGAAAGGCCAAGAGCAATTTATCAGGGCCTATATTACTCTCTATGGCGCCACCTACACATCTCGTGTACTTAGTCAAAGTGACAGCAGCGCCATCTAGTCGGCGCCAATTTTCAATCGATCAGATCGATTACAATGAAAAAATAGGTAAACTAGAAGTATCTAGGGTATAATTAAGCATAACGTAAAGGGCGGTCACACAAAGTTTAACTGACAGGACAGCCATTGGAATAAATCCCAGGATGTAAGATTTATAAATCAGATTGTATTTAGTAAATCTGGATTAGCAATTGATAAAATAACGAAAAAAATCGACTGTAAACATAAGAAGTAGACCCGTTCACATTAGAAGTGGAATGTTCGTATTAGAAGTAGACATGTGCATATTACAAGTTGTTACATGTTTGCATTAGAAGTAAACAAGTTCATGCTAAAAGTAGACATGTTCATACTAAAAGTGGACATGTTCATATCAGAAGTAGACATGTTCATTTTAAAAGTAGACATGTTCACACTAAAAGTAGACATGTTCATATCAGAAGTAGACATATTCATACTAAAAATAGACGTGTTCATATTAGAAGTAGACATGTGCATATTAGCAGTAGACATGTTCATATTAGCAGTAGGCATGTTCATATTAGAAGTAGACATGTGCGTATTAGAAGTAGACATGTTTACATTAGAAGTAAACACGTTCATGCTAAAAGTTGACATATTCGTACTAAAAGTAGACATGTTCATATCAGAAGTAGACATGTTCATACTAAAAGTAGACATGTTCATACTAAAAGTAGACATGTTCATATGAGAAGTAAACATGTACTTCTAATATGAAGTAGACATGTTCATATTAAAGGTAAACATGTTCGCATTAGAAGTACACGTTTCATCTAGGTACGGTAGCCTAGAGGGACCACTACAAAATAAATAAATTTTTCTGCATTAAAATAACATGCAGTAAATAATTACACCCAGATAAAAGAGACATCTAGTGTTCAATTTATCTACTAAATAACCCACACGAAATCTCAAATTTAATACCGCTTCAATAAAAAAAAAATCTTACAATCTCCTTAAGAAAAATATCATCAGCAAAACCTTACATTTCCATTCTATATTCGGTCCACTTTCTCCCAGAAGAAAAAAAAAAATCTTATCCAATATACTTTTATGTATAGGGTCATTTGATAAGAAAACAGGCGTACTCTGGTGGCGAGGAAATCACCTTGAAAAATCATAAATTCCATTCGCCCTTTACTCGCCAAGAGCGCCATATTTTATCAACATTTACAAAATATTTCCAAACGACAAAAAGTTCCAAAATGAAATAAAACTTTTCCCGTGACCAATACCAACATTCTCTCTTTTTTTTTTTTCATTTTAACCCTAAAACACATAAATCTGGTCAAAACTTTGCTCTTCATTCGAACCCGGGGGAGAAAAGTTGGTCGAACAATGAAATGGTAAAAGTTAGAAATGGGTTATCAAAAATCCCCTAGTGAAAGGCAGCCATTCAAGTTGCACCGCCATCTGATGACTATGGATTGAAGTACAAAAGGGAAAAATGAAAGATTTAATCAGGTATGAATGTGGACACGGATTGTGAGGAGTGAAAAAGATAATGAAATTGAGCAAGGGAGAGAAAAGTCAATAATGGTAGGAGAAAATTATATTAGGGGATAAATAATAAAAAGGGGGTAAATTGAATATAGATACTGATGATTAGTTTCGTTTTAGATGACACCAGATGTCGCATCGATGGAGTGAACGGCTGTGTCAATAGAAGGTGTTGGCAGTTTCAATGCGTTGGTAGATGAGGAATAAAATTACAAATTCTTGGAACAAGTTTCAGTCTCTACAATTGTCAAAACTTGTCAAGGCAGTTAATGTGTTATGACGTCACAGCTTAATCGTGGAAATTTAGTGTAGTTTTTGAATTTAGGGTTAGTGGTTGGAAAGATAAGAGAATTTGAAATGTTGAAGCGAGAATGTTGTGTTCTGGCGCCATGTTGTGACGTCATGCGCGTTTCAAGTTTTGGGATAAATGAGAATTTCCAAAATTGGCCACTAGTTGTCCCTTTTACACAGTAAAATGCGGGGAAGTCAAGTCAACGTTCTCATTATGGTATTGTGATTTATTCAGCCCCAAAAATCCATGTTAGTGTGTGCTAAATCTTCATCTTTTATCGACTATATATCGATTTTATAATATTTAATCGATTTTACAAATGTAAATCGATTTTTGCAATTCTTTTCAATGTCAGTTCATAACATAATGAAAAAAACATTAAAACACAACTGCCAATCAAAAAAAAAAAAATAATAATATACACTTCAATTCCCCTCTTCACCTGAAAACCCAATAAAAAAAGAATTCCAAATGCAAATCCACCAACAATTCAAAGCCCCCCAAATCCATTAGAATACAATTGCCCTAAATTCCACGCTTCAACTCACTTCTCCCAAGGTCCTTGTCTTCTCCAGCCAAAAAATTGCTCTTCAATTCTTCAACCAATGACAATCTCAAATAAATAAAAAAAGACTCCTTTATCTCTCCCCCATTTCATTTCTCAATAACACCCGAATTGACAGCCAAAACAAGAGTAGAGCAAACTCTTCTTTCCCATCCCAAACGTCATAATAAATGTCAAAACACCAACAAAATAATAAAAATAGCAAATAAATTACAAGAAAAAAAAAAGTCCGGAAGACCTCGCGTGCATTCTTGTGAACAGGTTTTGGGACTAAAAATGGAGAAAGAAAATTAAAACGCCCACCAGGTCGCGTTTTGGAATGTGATCTACGCCCTCTTGTGCCACGAATAGGAGCCAACATTTTCAGTTATCATAAAAAAAAATTAATAATATATCACGGGGAAGAAGACTGGGAGAAAAAATATTGGTTATAAACGCATTGACGTCATTCCTACAACGCCCTCTGGTGTAAAAAATTGGAAATTAATTTTTTTTTCTTAATATAACCCCTAAAAAAAATTTTTTTGCATGTTAAAAGAAAAAGAATATTGCGTGGGCGCCACCTCGCGGAAAGAAAATCTCTCAGATATTCATTGCGTAATTTTTTACAGTGCAACGCACCCACACGTGCAACTTAATTACACCTACGCGGAGAAAGACACGACAAAATTGAGGGAATTAGAATGAAAAAAGGAACTGACACGCATCGTAACATAGGGATTAAACTTTTTTTTAACTCCTCCAAATTGGTAGGGGTAAAATTGCATTGTAAATTGAAGTGAATTTTGACACACTACTTTCAGTCAATAATATTAAAGTTCTTGTAGTTATCAACTCGGTTGAGCCGTGATGTCATCATGTCGAACCAATAGTAGCAAATTGACGGACTTTTAAGAACCAATCAGGTAACGACTAAATAACGGTTACGGATAGAAGTAAAAGAATAAGTATCTGAAAACAGTCGAACTGTGCCACTGAAAAAAGTGTAAGGTAAAACATGAAAACTGTACGGTAAAACGTTATAAAGTGTAACGTTATGGAGATTTCCGTAAAACGTTACTTAGTTTAATGGTACTCATTGTAAGTGATGTTTTTAACGTAAAATTTTTATAATGTTTTACGATATGAAGGTAAAACGTTATATTATTAACGGTATAAAATTGAACGTTATGAAGATTGCCATAAAAACTTAAGTTTTTAATGACATTCATTGTAAGGATGTTTATAACTCTAAATTTCATAACGTTAAATAAAACGTTACATATTACCGTTATAAAAACTAGTTTAGCACATCTTTATAAGATAAGCAACCAAAATTTTATCTTAAAAACGCCACATGTTAAGCTAAAACGTTATAAAATGTAACAATCCTCAGTATACCGTATAAAATTACAAAATTTTTTGGCATTCGCTTTAACTTCTCCAGGTTTTTTTTTACCGTGTTACATAATAACATTTTAGACTACAATTTTTACGTTAAAAAGAGATGTAGCAACGTTAAGAGTAACGATATTCGTTATTATCAACGTAATTTTAATAACGTATTGCCTACTTTAATCCCATAGAAGGTTGACATTTGAACTGACAGTGTGGTATTAAACGAGGATGTCTTATGCGAGCCAAAAAGTGAAATGATCATTCTTAGATGCGCCGTCCATCACTTCACGCATTGGAGATTTCATATGCGGCGAGTGGACGCGGTTAATAACATATTTCACGCACGGACAGCGGCCCCTGGTCTCAATTAGGGTGAAGTTATTGGGTGTAAAATGAGATGAAGGGAGAATAAAAACAACGGATTAGGTTTAGATTTCCTTTTTCAAATTATGGAGATGGTTACAAGTTGGAACTATCAGTGTCATTGTACACTGCTACGGCATTACTTCAATGTGAACATGTGTGAACGTAATTTTAGTGTAATATTAAAGGGGCAACCAACCTTTTAAACAAGATGATTCTAAATAATTCCAGAAATAATAAAAATTTGGGTTATAACTACAGAGTGGTTATTACACTCTTCTAGATCTTATTGACTTCAATTTCTATTGGTGGCCAAACTCGGCTTAAAAATTTTCTGTTATTGACTACTTTACAAAAAATTACAGGAGAAGTATATAACTTCAAACTGGAGTATTTACTAAATCTACCTATATTTAAAATCATTATTTTAAAAGTGTTGATTGCCTCTTTAAGATTTTTACTTAATACACCAGTAGAGGGCTAACATTTCGAATATTACAACAAACAAACGAAAACTGAGTCTGTGAAATTTCCCATTGCAGCGAATTTACTCATTTAATAAATTTCTAACGTCTTAAAAAAGACAATAGCTCTGGTTGGTGTAGCTGAACAAATTGGGGTCACGGGAAGAAAAAAAAAAACAGCCTAGAGATAAGCATCCATGTGTTTTACGGTGTTTCAACCACGAATGATGAAGGGGAGAAAAAAAATTAAAAATTATTATATATATGAAAAAAAAAAAGTGGAAATTCCTAAAAATGCGAAGACATGCTTCATAAAAATATTTCTTACTGAATCGTAAAGTATGAACGCAAGGAAAAAAAAAAACAGGATAAAAAGGAAGCCATTAATTTTTTTTTTAAAAAGTTTATATAAAAAAAAATTCCAAAATGCTTAATAAATATTCAATCAGGGTAATTTATTATGATTAAATAGAGGGGAATGAAAAGTCAGAGATTTGAAGAATTTTTGAGGGGTCTTTTACGTTATATTTTAGTGTTAGGTATAACGGGAGCTGCGTTTTTCTTTGTTGTTACGTTACTTAACGGTTTATAGTAAAAATTAACGTTTACGATATATAAAAGATTACGGTTTTACGTATTAATTTTATTTTACTTTAACCGTAACGTTATATTTTAACGTTACGTTATTCAAAACATTACGTTTTACTTAAAATGTTGCAATTTCAATTTTATATCTTCGCAATTTATATTACAACGTTATCTGATTTAAGAAATCATGTTTTACGGTAATTTCTCCGTAACGTTATATACAACTTTACGCAATATTTTCTTTTCTCACATAGTTTTTTCCGGTATTACATACCCAGAAAGTTTTATCGTAATCTTAAACTGCAACTTCCAATTTACCGTAGATCAAATAACGTAATACTTTAACGTTACAGTATTACGTAAAAAATATAACATAAAGTTTCAGCATAACTTAAAAGTGGGTTTTTAGCTATTCACTACTAATTTTAACGTTAAATTTTATTACGTAAAATTCTAACGTTAAGAAACAAGCTCAGATAACGTTCAAAACTTTTTGTTAATTGAATTTTAACTCTATAAAAATTCTCAAGAGAACCTAAAAATTTTTCCTCTTATGAAAAAAAAAAACTTTCCCGCCAAAACTCTACACACCCAGGTCAAGCATTAACCCTTTAGGACATTTCCATCCGACTTGTTGCAACACACCCACAACGACTAAGAAAAATTCAAAACCGAAAAAGATAAAACGAAAAAAAGACCAACAAGTGCCGTGAGCTGAATGCAGGTTGAGGTGAGTGGTAGAGTCATGAAAAGAATGCCAACTACCTCCCTTCCACTACCAACTGCTTCACCTGTTGCACCTTCAACTTCCCAATCAACAAAATCCTTTGTTTCAACTGAACAATTCACAACAACAATATTGTTACACTAAATCAATGTCACGGTCATACCAAATGAGTTCCGTTATTTTTTTTTTTTATTCTAATTCAGTCAAAATTTTTTTTTAAAAATCATTTCCGGTCCCCGTTTTGTGACACCTCACCCATTTAGAATCCAAACGAGGCCATTAACGTATGCGGAAAGTTCAAAAAACTTGCATTTGGTTTCGTGTCATTAACGATCTTCCCTGCATGTGGTGGAATTTTTTTTTTCTTTTCGATATATCGGTCGGGAAATTTCAGAGGGAAATGAATTTTTTTTTTTAAAGGGAAGTTTTAATAGAGTGGATTCAAGTGGAAAATTCATGGGAGACATGTGGGAATGGTCTGGAGTTTTTAGATTAGTGTAGGATTAGTCGATTTTAAATTTTAAAAAATTAGTCGATATTTTTAACACTGCATATTTTAGTCGACTAAATATCGACAATTATTAAAGATTATTTAAACTTCAAAAATATTACATTTTTAAGAAATCGACTAAAATTGATATGAAATCGATTGTTTTACCTCTCTAAAAATATCGAAAAAAAAATCGTCTAAATTGTATCGATTACTTCAATTTCCGAATTCTTTACATCATTCCACAAAATTAACTAAATTTTTAAAAAAATCGACTACTAAATATCGATTAAAAATCGCCTACTAAATATCGATTAAAATCGACTACTATATTTCGATTACGCCATTCAATCGCAACCCAAACTTTTCAAAACTCTTAAAAAAAACAAAAAAAAAAATTTTTTTTCCTCAACTACCAAATAATCGATTTCTCCCACTAGTAAAAAAAAAAAAATCGATTCTTTCCACCCAAACCGCCACAAAACTCTTAACCAAAAATAATTATTCAAATGCTGACCTTGTTGGTGGCCGTTCTGGTTTCCTTCATTCCATTCTTGATGGCGGTTCGTTGCTGTCCTCCTGGTAAAAATAAAAGACACGAGTTGGTTTTTTTCTCACTATTACTCCATTTTTGTTTGCAGTAGAGATGTAGTAACAAGTTTGTTATTTTAAAAAAAAAAGAATCACACACAACGATTTATCCCCCCTTTTCCCCCTGCGATTTCAACACAGTCTCTCTAAAGCCGGGTTAATCCACGCGAGGCGCTATTAAGAGCAACTGTGACGAGTCCAACCACTCACGTAGCTATTTGCTATTAGGGCAGGTGAGGTAGGTGAAGGAGAGAAAAAAAATTCCTTCCAACCACCTCGTGACGTAGAAAATGTCTCGAGGGGATCAAGTTTTTGCAGGTAAGCGAAACCTCGTAAAAAGTCAATTTCTTTCTTGTTTTAAAGTTTAATCCAATTTTGTAGTCTATGGTGTTTAATCGTTTAATTGGGCAATTGGAAATTGTTTTTTAATGTAGGCCATTTTTTTTTGAGTGGGAATCACTGTATTGGAAAAATAATAAAAGTTAGGTCGCTTAAAGGGGCAGTACACCCAATAATGAAAAAAATGATCATGTGATCGTGTAAAAAGTTATGGTTTATAAACTTATATTTCTCGGGTCTGCTTCAAAAAAAGTCTAATACTTCACCTTCTATGACACATTCAGTGTAAGAGTAGCAGTGACACCTACCGGCGTAAACAGAAAACAATTTTTACTATTCGAATAAAATTTTTTTCCTTCGTCCCAATTCTCTAAATTAAAAATTCAAATTTTCCTACCGAGCAAATCTCGAAATTAATAAATTATTCTCCCGCAGTACATTACCTACTCCTTTAATAATTTAATTGCAAAATGTCATAAAGTAATCTCATACATTTCCCATTATTTACCCAAGTCTCATTAATTATTTTTCTATTGACTTTTTTTTCCCCCTGCTATTACAAACAGGGAAGTCCTCATATTGTAACCTTCACCTTAATTGCTTTGCTCGATTTAACCTTAAATGATTTTTTTTTTTTGGTCTCTCATCCATTTTTATTACACTTTTTTCTTTCCACTTGATGTGAACTACGGGAAATTCGTGTTGTTGATTACACACCAGGAGTTTAGTAAATACCAATTTTAAGCTGGTAAAAAAGAAATTTTTTTTTTTTTTTTTTTTTGGAGTAATGGGAAATGATTTTTTTTCTTATCTCCTATAAGAGTTTATTTGGGAATTTAAAATTGGATATTTATCATTAGCATATTGATGTTGTGAACTCTTCAGTCATTAGTTCTCAGACATTAATGTGTGAGATTAAAGGGAGGTTGCACTAAAGTCAAGCGAATTACATTCAAGTAAAGGACTGTGGATATTATTTTTTAAAAGTGTTTGTAAATCTTTAGAGTTATTAAAAGCTTAAATAATTGAGTTCAAAGTTATGACGCTTTGAAGTAATTTTCAATTTTGTCACTAGGGGTGTAGATTTTTGTATTGTTATATGATCTGCCACATGGCTCGTCACTAAAACATTCTAATACACATTATAGATACTAAAATCGCCCTCTACTGACAAAAATGAAAACTCAGATTTCTCAAATTGATTTCCCGAAGAATCCTTGCTAAAAGCACAGAAAGAAATGATCAAATAAAACCGAAATCAAAATGAACTTGTCACTGCCACAAACGGAACTAGAGTCGAGTTAGTCAGCATTTGTGATGAGTGAGCGAGGAAAATACGTTGTTGAGCGTTTCAAATACCATTACAAGGATGTCAGGAATTCGACCCAATAAGTAGAGAGAAACGCACGTCTGGCCCTCCGGTTTTCCAAATTCCCTTTTTCCTATATACAACCACCGGCACTCAATATCCACCTGACAACTCACTTTGAAAAAAAGTAAGCTTAGGGTTTCTCTTTTTTTGAAAATGGATTTTGGATTATTGGATTTGAGCTTGGAGAAAACTTGACATTTATTGTTTGCTTTACTTTTGTGGACACTATTTTCTTATTACACCTTGCAGTGAAAACTTTTGTAAATTTTTTCAATTACAACCATTTTTACAGTCAAGTCTCACTGTATACTTTGAATTAAACAAGTCATACACTCTGAGGTTGCAGAACAAAACTTCAGTGTCTAATGCAGTTCCCATAGCCGGTGAAACTTGTCAAATTAATTAGGAGGGCGCTGCTTGCTATTTTGAATTCAGTGAACGAGAAGCAGAGGGCGCAAAAGGTTATGCAATTTCTAATACTTCAATATTTATTAATCACCACTATTATTTATAGAAATTAGTATTCAACAGTCAACATTAACCAGCAGTTAGACGCTTGAAGTGAAGAGAGGGAGGGGGGGGGGGGATAATTCGCCTGCACCTAGTCATGTCACATCCTCTTAGCATCTGTCTTATGTAGTGCCGAACTATTTTTAAAGTCAGTTTTGTTGTGGTACAGTGGTGTTTCGCGTATTACTTTGCAATGATATGGTATTGTCCTGTTGCGTACGACCTGTGTATTTGCCGGTAAAGTTTTTCGTCCATTCTCGTTTGACGCATCAGTATCTTGGCTGAGTTGCACTCTGTGTTTGTAGGCTTCATCTCACTGTTCGTCATATTATGTGTGATTGTTCGAGGTTTGGTTGCCTGCGTCTACTCATATCTTGGATGTGATTTTGGAAAGATTTGGTGATATTAATTGGTTATGAAGTTTTTGTTGTTGTCTGGTTTGCACTGTTTGCTCGTGTGATTTGTGTGTAGTGTTTGTTTTTTTTGGTTTGGTTTCGTTGAACTTTCATAAGTAATCTGCATTATGACAAGACTGTGTGAATGTTTCTTATTAACATTTCAGGAGATACTCCACAGGGACTTCCAATTCAGTTAACAATAACGTCTATAGTCTGACCTAACCTAATCAAAACTAAGTTGGAAGTAGACACTAAGTACCCTCTAGGGTAGCCCTACCTTGCAGATTAAAAGAACAAAAACTTTTGACGTCCAAAATAACAGCCTCATCCTACAGATGTTGTTTTGACGATTGCGGAAAGTTCTACAAACGTCAAGACTAGATCATTACCGCAAAGGATGTCCTGAAATGACAACTATGCAGAAAATGTCCAACTGAAGACACCCAAACCAGGATGTAATTTGAATGTCCAAAGAACGTTTCCACAACAGACTCAAAAAACTTCCTTACGGCTTTTCCACGATTTCCAACATCTTAAAGCTGGAGCGAAGTTTAGCCGGAGCGGTTTGCAACAGCTCCTTCTGCCGTATCGGGATTAAAACTTGTTTTGAATATATGACCTCAGATCATACGCGAACATCCACCGAATTTAAGCAACACTTTAAAACGTCTTTACAAGTTAATGGAAATTGAACTTTAAACCCTTGTCTTCGGGGTTCGTGGCAAATGCTCTTACCATCACCGGTAAATTACAGTACTTTCAATAACTGGTCTTGAACCATCAACATTTCTACCTATCCAACAAGAACCTTTGAAACATCAAAAGGTAAAACTTATTACTTCCACCTGTTATCCAAATTGATCAGTCCAAAGCTATTTACATGTGGGTTCTTAACTTATTCAAGCGATATAATGAAACTAAAAGCCAATATTTGCATCCTTTTCATGGATATTTTAAATACTCTCATTTCACTATGAATATCACTTTAATTGGACACTTGCAAAACCTTTAAATTTCCGTTTCCCTTCGATTTATCTCGTATTGTTATTAAAATTTTTCACATTCCACCCAACCATATCTCCATCTTTTTTCAACGTCACGAGATCGAACATCGAAGAATGTCATGTCAAGGGAAAAGGATGATGAAGAAAGACGCTCCTAATCAAATTGTTATCCTCATGACAGCCACAAATTGAGTTTGCAAAACTTGAAAAGTAATTTTTATATATAAATGAAAAGTTGTGAAATTATTAAGTGGTATGAGAAATAATTTAAGAGTTTCTGACCTTTAGTAATCCCCGGGAGTGGAATGTTTGGATTGGTGTTTCATATAATGGTTTTTAAGGTGTTTTATCAGTTTGAACTTAATTGACAAAGGGTTGGAATTTCAAGGATTGTTATATCTTTTGCGATAAAAAAAATTGATAGGTGTCATTTTGGGTCATTAAAGAGACAATCAACCTTTGTTTCAAACTTATTGAAACTGTAAGGAACTATTTCTGTAGCGGATGAAGAAGTCTTTATTCAGATGTAAGTTCAGAGAAGTCGTTATATCTCCAGTGTGAGACTTCAAGCAGTGTAAATCAAATATGGCGGAATCTTTTCACTTTGGGAAACCATTGGTGGCAGTAATCTCAACTTCCTGTACACTCTCCAAAGTCAAAAAAAGGGGAAGCCAACATTGAATCATCTCAAATCCACCAATATTGCTGGCTTTACTGTCATTGGTTGCCAAGCTTGGCTGGAAAAATTACTGGTTCACTTAATACGTTCAAAAACCAACAATTATTAACAGAAACACGAGTTTATTAACAGAAACACGAGTTTATCAACCAGAAGGCCACAAACAAATCAAAAATAAATCTTGTCAAAAGGATTGATTGCCTCTTTATAATATACAAGTTATATTAAATATGTGATTGAACTGAACTGGAAGAAATTTCATTTCAAACCACCCTGCATTCATCACGCACTGCTGGAATATCTCACTCGCACAGGCTGTCCACATTAACAAGAATAGTTGCATTGATATTATATCAAGCTTCAGGTAATTTTCTATTTGCTTTTATAACAAATGCCTTCATGTTTTTAAACATGGAATCTAAGGCTACTATTAACGTCAAATGTTAGTTTTGGCCTTTATAAAAACAATTTTCTTAATATTTTAATGAGTTTACACAGAGTGAACATTTTAAAGACCAAATAAACCTACTCCCACCCCATTATAAAACTTTAATTTAACAAAAACGACAACAAGAGGGCGCACTATGAAGAAAACAAAACAAAGCAATCAACACCACACATTTTCACAAATTGGAATTCTAAACCTCTAGAAGAAAGAAGAAAAAATCTCTGCCAATTCCATCAAACATTTCCACTCTTTTAAGCAAAGAAGAAAAAGATCTCAAACCACATATATCAAAAACAAGAGGGAACCAAATAGAATGCATTGTGTTAGTGACATGAGGCATATATTCCATTCTCAAGCCGCCATCCTTTGCTTGAATCACAACTTAAATTGAGCATGCACACGTGGAACGCTCGCTGCGCTAAATTAATCATTTATCTCACTCGAAATGAATAAAGAAGCCAGACCCCTTGATTCCATTCAAATGTCTTTTCAAAAAAAGAGAAAGGAATATAAAAGCAACACGTCAACTTACGAGCTCCATTTATTCGACTTTTACTGACCCTTCAAATACCTAAACTTTTAAATTGAAATTGAACTGGGGTTTTTTTTCTTCTTTTTTTGATACAAGAAATGGAATTGGGAGAGAAAAAAAAATTTATTTTTCTTTTTATAGGTCGTTTATCTTGGCAATTAATCTAAATTCCCTTTCCTAACGTCCACAAATCATTTTATTTGGTTTTGCTTCTTAAAGAGATAAATTCGAGTCTTTTTTTGTCAGTGTTTTATTATTAATTTTTTTTTTTTTTGGTTTCTTGTTTTCTCCGTTACTTAAAACAATGGCGGCGCTACTGTAGCGGTTCATTGGAAAATATTATTTGATCGCCAATGGGGCGATGTCGTTTCGGCAGTTCTAATAATGGCCGAGGGTAGCGCTTCGGTACTGCCAGATGAAATTCATTTCCGGTTGTTGTTATTTCAAAGCTTTGTTGGCTAGTTTGTTTGGCTCTGTTGACACCGGAACCGGAAATGAATTCCATCTGGTAATACCGACGCGCCTCCATTATTAGAACTGCGGCCGTTGTTAGAACTGTCGCCCCATTTGATGTCGTAACTTTTCACTACATTTAGTTGCTCCATGTTACAGCAGGTTACCACTAGAGGGTGCTCTTGTGACCAATCACATTTTGACATAAGAATAGTTTTAGCCAATTGGGTTGGAGTCCGATTTAGGGACTAAACTGGCCGCTGTAGGTCGCATGGTCAAATTCGGACATAACCGATTCGATTACCTATATCATTCACGTGAATGCGATCGGTCGGTATAAAATTCAGGCCTGTTTTTATGATCTCAGCGTATTGCGCTGTACCCGGATGTAAACAAAGCGATGGCCATTATGAATTTGAGAACGACCGAAAATGACAACACCGCAGCAGGATTCTGCGAGACTTTGACGTGAATTTTGTTAAACAATAAAACATCTTCTTTACTTCATCTGTATTCAACCTTCACCTCTAAAACACCCAACGGAATCAAACCCAACCACATTTTATTTCATCAACATTAATTTTTGACATGACCAAACTGATCTGTGCTCATTATCTTTGCGTTAACCCGGGGATGTGTTTCGACCTTTACTCAAGCGTTGACATCACCCCATTTGACACTTTGCATTTTTAACCAACACACTAATCAAAAACGACCACCATTTTTAAAGTTATCTTTCACACTAAAATAAACTGATAGAATTGCACTTTATTCTTAGATAGAAAGAAAATTTTCTCCAATTTATCAGACTGCAACAACATTTAATTAAAACAAACGTTCTAACAAAGTTAAGATTTCCAATGTTTGGATTTGCATGTGAACCCACTTAAGCCAGGAGAACGTTACCTAAAAACAGACTCTTAAGAAAGCTCTTTACTCGGTTTACAAAACTTTCAAGGATGAATATTTGAATAAGAAATTTCACCAATTTGAGAATTTACTTTAGTTTCTTTTAAGATAAAAGTCACTCTTAATGTTTGTTTTCTTAGCTGAAATTCAAACTTTTAACTTCATAATATTAATATCTATGCAAACAAAGAGTTGCAATAATAGCTACCAGCATAGAGAAAGACAATACTCTTCACATTATAAGCATGAAAAGTGAAGTGCCTAAAGCATCTGGTAAAATGACGTCATTTCCTCAACAAAGAAAGGAGAGGACTCAGAGCAAACAAACAGCAGATTCATAAAGGAGAAGATGGGTAGGATGATGATGACATACACAGCAGTCAACATTTCGTACTTCTTTGATATCAGCCTCTCACCAATTCTCATTTCCTAATAAGAGAAAAAAGTTGTTCTAACAAGTACACCCGTAATGGAGTAGCTCTACTGCCCATTTTATCTTTAGAGGTGCCGGAGCAAGAAATTGTATTCTTTAAATGACATTCACACCCAAACTAGCTTATCGGTAAACCGGTTTAACTTACACCTTTTCCCCGCGATCCGATTCACTCTTGTCGGCCGGGAGGGTACGGGCAACGTCCGCACACCTTGTCCCCGCGATTCCGGCCGACAAGAGTGCATCGGATCGCGGGGACAAGGTGTACGGACGTTCAGTTAAGATTGTGCGTAAACAACTGCGATTGTACTTGAACTTCATAAAGCAGTTAGGTCGCTCTGGTTTTTGTCACTAGTCATTCAGTATACTTTATGGAGAGCTACTTCCCGAGTTTCTCTTGGAGTTCTTTCGGCCTCCTTCGGAGTAGAGAAATGAAAGCTCTTATTTAGTTCATGTTTGATTTTTACTAACTTTGACTTTGTATTGACACGTTGTACCATCGCGTATGGCCCTGGCAATCACCGGTGACGTTTCCGCTGTGTCATTTGTCTCAACGGGGCGATGTCTCTTCGGCAGTTCTAATAATGGCCGCAGTTCTAATAATGGTGGCGCGTCGGTACTACCGGATGGAATTCATTTTCGGTTCCATCTGGCAGTACCGACGGACCACCATTATCAGAATACTGCGGCCATAATTAGAACTACCGAAGCGACATCGCCCCATTGCTTGGCATTAGCCAGGGCCATCAGCAAACTTGCCGCCATTTTTATTTTTCATGGAGGACGCAAAACATCCTTAGAAGGCGTTTCAATCGCCACTATGTGCTAATCTAGTTTAAAGAATTAACTGTCTTGATCGTGAATTGAGTACGTACTTCAAAGATCGTCTAGATTGAAGCCATAGTCTGGATTATTGCAGAACACACCAAGAGGTGTCACAGTGTAACAGTCAAAACCCCAGAATGATGCCAACCAACATTTCGTGTTAGGGTACCTATTACACTTGGCCATCGACCAATCACAGGTTTGTTTATAATTTGTGCTTCCATTAGCTCTAGTTATTGAAAATTTTAAGAAAAGAAAAAAAAGAATCTACATTTTAGTGTAAGATTATCTTTGCAGTTTTGAGTATCAGAGCTCCTTTAAGCTGCAGAGTAGGGGTACCCACTATTGGTACTTATTTAAAAACTGCAATTAAAACTCTTCTTGGTCATCCACACCTTAATTGCCACCCCCATATTTTAAAAAATTCATAAGACTCTCCAACGCCATTTGCCTAATCCTTCAACAAGTAAAAAAACAAGCACTAAAATTGTAGACCAAACATTCACCAGAGGGAGCAATGTGATTCCCAACAAGAGTAACGAGTTCATTAAGAGCAGGCGCAAATGAGAATGGATATAATGTTGCAAACCATTAAGCTTAGTCCGACTTAAAACATGCAAAACTGATTAACACAAACAAATGAAAGTGAAACCAACACTTTCAAAGTTTCGCCCTCTCTGAGGAATCGCTTTAATCATTTGAAAATTTTCTCACAGGAGAAAAGTTTTTAACCACCAGAGGGAGTTTTTACAAACATAACTGACGTCATTTCCTGCGTGGAAGAAGAAAGAAAACTACACCCTGTGGTAAATATGAGAGTTTTAGTTTGAGAGGTATATTTTGATGGTTTGAAGAGTTTAATTTTGTAGAAAGGATTTTTTAAGTGGAGTTTAGGGATTTTCAAAATGGTTTCTTTCAAGTTTGAATGAGAAATTAGAAAGTGGAAATACAGTAAGATGGAAAGGAACGAGCAGTTGGGCGAACTCGCTTCGGTAGTTCTAATAATGGCCGCAGTTCTAACAATGGTGGCGCATCGGTACTGCCAGGTGGATTT
>JAQGAS010001293.1:0-21977 GCA_034686365.1 Pachymerium ferrugineum | reverse complement strand
GGATGATGCAGGCGCCGCGCCAGCCGTAGGTTTGTAGGAGTTTGGGGACGATGGCACCCAAGAGGAAGACACCGATTCCTGCGCCGGCGCAGGAGACACCTTGAGTGAGGTTGATGTATTGGTTGAAGTACATTTTGAGACCGATGACGAAGGAGAGGTTGATGAGGTTGGAGCTGACACCTGTAATTGGGAGAAAAATAAATAAATTTGGTTCCGTACCAAAGTTTTACATTTATTTTACCTAATAAGATTCCTTGCGTGATCATCAAGTGGTAAATGTCAGTTGCCAATGTGCTCAGTAGAAAACTACTCATTAGAATGAAACTTCCAATTATAATTGACAAACGAGGTCCAATATTTCTGATAATCACAGCGTTGTATAACCCTATAGAAAAACTTATCTAATTGCATAATCAATATTGAATTGTTGAAATATTTACCTGATACGTCATATAAGAACCACATAACAGATCCAATGAGTCCAGTGAGACTTCTAGAAGCGCCAAACACTTCCAGATAGTGGGTGAAGTAAATGCTAAACGTTAATAAAGTTCCTAAAATAATTGTCCTTCCAGCAAATACTGCACAAAACACAGCCCATGCCCAACCCCTATCTTCATCTGGGTGGGTTTTCTCACAAGAAGTGTCTTTAAGCCAGACTTCTCTCTCGGCATTTCGCCTGTCAGTCACGACACCTGCAAACAACAAAATTTTCAATTTGTGCCAATTTGGAGCAGGCTTTTAGGGCACTTCGGGTTAAGAAAAAATTTTGTTACTAAGAAGGGATCAAGAGGTGTGTCTAGGCTTGGTGCTCTGTTAATTTTAGAACTTCATCTTAACCGGAAGTGCTTTTATTACACTCCAAATGGCAATAAATTTACAACAGTGAAAAAATAATCAATTTGGAGCGCTTAGTAAAGACACTTCCGGTCAAATTATACGGCCAAAATTTTTTGTTCATCGAAATAAAACTATTATGTCAGTGCTGTTTACATTTCAGATCTCTAAATCAACCGAAAGTGTTTTTACCCTTCTGCTCCAAATTGCAATTATTCAAAAGGTGAAGTCGAAGTGAAAAATTTGACTCATGTATTTCCGGTTGACGTAAAATTCACATTCTTCTTTCAACATTAAATTTAACTGCACTCTTAACGTTGTTAAAGTTTTAGCTCAACTTCAGGTGCCTTTTCAAATTGTCAAAATGCAAAAATTTTAAATAAAATTAACCAATTTGGAGCAGTTAATAAACCCACTTCCGGTTGGGATCAAAGTTTCATATTTTGAATGCAGTAAAAAAAAGACCACTAACTTGGTGCTGCCAAAATGACAAACTTCTAACCCAACCGGAAGTGTCCCTTACTTGCCCTCCCAAAATGCAATTTCTCACCAAACTAAAAAATTAACCAATTTGGAGCATCTACAAAGGGCACTTCCGGTTGAACGAAACTAACCAAATTTTCAAATCACCAAACCCAACACACTAACTAAGTGCCCCGAAAATTTCAAACTTCTAACTCAACCGGAAGTGCCCTTTTCTGCTCCTCCAAATTCACTGCAAGTAAAAACTCACCATCGCAAGACTTTATCTGCAACTTTTCCATCGTCCTCCAAACGAACACTCCTTCCAACACACTATTTCACGGCTCTAAACGATTCAAAAGATTATCTTTGAATCGACACGTGACGAAACAGTGATGCAGTTGCATCGGTTGTTGCCGAGCGTGACCTGACCTTGATGTTTCCATCAATGATAAAAATTCTGTTTGATAAAATACTAGTTGGGGCTTAAACAGTTGCTATGTACTAAAATAATTTTAGTAATAAAGAAATTTACATGTAAAAAATATTTGAACTTTGCTTTGTATTACATGTATACTTGCGTCATTTCTCGATTTACTGTAAAAATTGACCTTGAAATGCGCTATAAACCTGTTCCCTAATCTAAAAATCTGATTAAATGATACGAAAAAATGCATTCATTTATGGTGCTATTTTTGACGGTTGTGGATGATGATTAAAGTTTGTTCAGAAGGTCATCATTTACTGCTGATTTTTTGGATTTTTCTTTCTTGTCTAAAAAGTAGATGGCGAAGGCTAGGATGGCAGCTATTGTGTTCACTATTGCTCCGAAAATGAAACTCCAGGTGTAGGATTTTGTCAAGTCAGCTAGAAAACCTGGAAAGAGAGTTGATAAAGTGCGTTTGTTTGTTGAAATGTTACACGGATGTTGGGTTTGTTTGGAGGAGTTTATTGAAAAGTGTTTAGGTGGTGAATTGCAGCAGTTGGAATTTGGTTTGAAGGATGTTGATGATGGGTTTGAATGGTTTGGAATTAGAGTTGGGCCAGCAATCTTGTTTACATTTTTTTTTTCCTTTTGTGATGAGTTGGTATTTCAGAGAGGTTGTTCTAGGTAAAAGTGTGAATGTTTTTTTAAAGGTGAGGTTTTGATAAATTAGTGACTCAGTGCCAGATTTAACTGTTTGGAACCTTAGCTAAAACATAAATTAGACCTTTCTGCACTTGATGGATTATGAAGAAAAAAGTTGAATGGAAATTCATTAATTTAAAGGGACACTCAACCCCTGAGACAAGTTGGTTTAAAATAAAAGATTGCATCGTCCATTTACGTACACAATACGTTTTAATTTTAGTTTGAAACGAAAACATTCCTACACGTGTTCTAAATCAACCAATGGGATCAATTTTTGTTGTGAACTGGGTCAGACTCGAACAAAAATCCGACGTAAGAGGCCGCCAATGCCAGTTAATGACTGTGTGGCGAGTGGCTTTATTCACTCACTTCCTGTGTGGATAGGCGCCGAATAAATAGTTCGGAATGATTTCGTTTTTAGTTTTTAATCGAGGAATCTTAGCCTGACATTTGGCTACCGAGTCAAACTATTTCTACCTAATGTTTCAGATAAAATCAACTTGTCTCAGGGGTTGAGTGTCCCTTTAAACTTTCTTAATGCATATTTACAATATTTTTCCAAAAGTTTAAACCAGAAAAAATAATCCAGATTCAAAACCAAAACCCCGAATTTCCAAGTTACACATCTTACACTAACTTAAACCAGAATAGACCAAACATTAATAATAAACCTACCTCCAAATTACCAAATTAAATGAAACATTAATTTAATATAAATTGAGTGAACAAAAACCCATGCTTGAATTGAAAGAAAAAAACATATTTAGCTTACCCATAAATCAGGCACTGAATTAGTTACACGAAACTCTATTAAACATCTTCCACTACAAACCCAAAAAGAAAAAGAAAGAAAAAAAAACATTCCTTTACCTGCAATTGGTGGTCCAATAAAAGCTCCAAAGCCCGCAGCAGTCTGCACATACCCAATAACAACCACAAACACCTCTCTCCCCCACACAGCAGCAGGAATCATACAAAACACGGCAACTTGAGCACCAACCATTGCACCCAAGAAAAACCCACAAACCCCCAACCCAATACCTTCATAAACACCCAAATTGCAAATAACAGCAACAGCAGTAATCAAATGTGTGAATCCAGTTTGTAAAGACACATTGACCAACTTATGATTGGCCAAAAAACCAGCAACAGCTCGGCCAACGATGTCACCAGCGCCATATGCAGCCAATGCCCAGGAGAAATGAGTTTGCAGTCCTTTAGATACAGCAAAATCTTTATATAGAACTGTCACAATTGTGAAATTTGCTATAAGAAACAGAAAAGAGAAATTCATACACCAATAAATAGGTGAAGTGCATAGTTGTTTGATGATTGGGCTGCACGTGTTTCGTGACGATTTCAGCCGTTTTTTAGATGCTCCAATTGGAAACATAACGGCGCCACAAATACACACTTGGAGAGAAAGGCCAGCTAGGATAAGTAAAGCACCTCTCCAGTTGTAAACTTCCATTATATAAGGAACGAGGAAGGCAAATAAGAAAATTCCTACACCAGAACCGGATAGACTGACACCCGTTGCTGTATATTGGTAGCGATCGAAGTAGTGGGTTATGGCGACGAGGGATGAGTTGTTCACTAGACATAAGCCGAGACCTTTTAAAATAAAGTGAATTTAAGTGTGATATATATATATATAGGTTTTGGGTTTAATTTGGGATTTATTTATTTGCAGTTTTTTTTTTTTTTTTTTTTTTTCTAAATGGAGGTTGGAAAGTGAATTGAGGTCCCGTGGTTTACTCTTTTTTTTCAGTTTGTAGTAATTGAATTAGAATGAAATAAATTTAAGAAGTGTTTAATAATTGCAAAAGAAAATGGGTATTTTGTTTAGTTTAATAATTTTAGCAATTGTAAAATTTTAATTTGTTGAAATCACTTGCATAAATTTCAAAATTGCATAATTTTTATTTATTTTTGCAGTAGTGTTTAATAATTGCAAAAATTGGTAATTTAAACTGTTCAAAACTTTTAAAAATTTCAACATCTTAACATTTCCTAAAGTACAAAAAATTCAGCTGTTGAAACAAAAAAAAGTTAAAATAAAAATATGAACTACACGATAACACAATCACCTTCCAACACATTTGAAAAAAAAAAAAACCTGCAAAAAATTTACCACCAACCAACCAACTTACCAAAAAGCATTGATTGACTAACAATCAAAAATGCAACTCCATTAGCCTGAGAATTCGCCAAAAAATTACAACACAGCAACAAACCACCCAAAATATTAGTCATTCTGCAACCAAATCTCTGCATTAAATATGATGCCATAGGACCTATAAAAATATAAAATTACACTCATAAAATCCAGATAAAATTAACTTACCAAACCCATGAAAAGAAGCAAGGGTAACTGCCCCAATAACTGAAGTGTAACTCCTACTCTCACCAAATTCTTCATGAAATACAACAAAATACGCAGTTATGGACCAAATGAGTCCACCTATAATTAATCGTGTGATAAAAGCACCAAATAACACAACCCAAGCCCATCCCTTGTCTACGTCCCGTCCAGACACTTCCATAACTTAGATGTAATGCGTTATTACCCTTGTGTCAACATGGAACAAAGTCCTCAATTATCAAGGACGATTCATTGATATCAACACAATTTTTCTCCGTACTAAAAAGGTCAGTGATGTCACTTTTTTTTTGTTTGTTTTACCCAAAAAATATCAATCTAGACTGCTCGGATTGCATGGATTTTCTTAGGTTTATATTTTATTCATTTTTTATTAGCTGTAGCTAGTGTCTCCATTAATTTTATGACTTTTTAACTTCGGATTCGCCAAGTTCTTTGTGTTAAATTACATAAGTACATTTCAAAACTCTTAATTTTTTGTCCAAGTCAAAAGACCATTAATTAATTCCTTTCTTATCTCGAGATTTCCAATTGTCTGAATGCCAATTGCTAAAATCTTTGCAATAAATTTATAACATGTAATAACGAGTATGAAGTTGGTTCACGCATTTAAAATATAGCAATCAAGGGATGAAGTAATGAAAACTTTTTTCCAATTCAAAGAGAAAATAACATGCTAGAAAATTCGTATAAGTTTCCTGAAATTGAAAATTTTACTATTTTAAAAAAATATTGACAGATATTTGTTTTTTATCCCCCAGTTTCCAAATGTTTCAATTCTTCATCAGGGCTTGTCATAAAAATAACAAGCTTGTAACTATTAATTGTAGAATTTTCTATTTTGTGTTTTTGGATTGGAATTGTGAATTGATATGTACATTATCTTTTTTAATTACAGCTAAAATTGTAAATTATTTTTTTGAATTAAAAAATTGTATATTTTTAATTTTTACTGGTTTTTTTTATTTGGTTTTCACAGTGATTGAATAAAAATCAATTTTTAAGTGTAAATGAATTGCCTGAATTTACAGTCGAGTGTGTCAAATGAAAAAAAAAAATTATAAAAATTTAAAAATTACAAACAGGATATAAAGTTTCAAGGAAAAAGAACAATTGAACTTGCATAAATCTAATGGAATTAAAATTACTGCATACCAGAACAAATTCCGAAATTTTTCTGGTTTATAAGAACATTGCACGGACAAACATTGCAACAGCCCAATTGAATATTGTAGAAAAAAACGTCAAAGTAAGTGGATTTTCTCAATAAAACTGATCTTAAAACTGACTTTTTTTCCGAAAAAAAAATCATTCAATTATTCAGAGAAACCCTTCAACACTTTTCCATTAACCCCTTTCCCTCATCATTCCTAATAGTCTCTTCATACGTAGGCGGCGGCTCCCCAAATCCGGACGGCTGAAACGGCTCATCAAACGGTTGGCCAGTCTCATCCACCGGCGCGGACGGCATTACATCACAAAGTCGCCTACTTTCCCCCGGAATCGATATCACATCACAATGCTCTCCCGGCAAAATTCCCGGAATCGGCCCCATCTGCCTTAACCTTGGATCAATCATATACTCCTCTCTATCAACCAACAACGGCTCTTTCTCAACACAAACCTCAACCGGCCGTTGTGTCACCTTCCGTTTCCTTTTCACCCCACCACAACAACAACAACATACAACACCACAACTAATCAACACCAGCACAGGTCCCCCAATAAACACAATACAATAAAATACAACTCTTAATTCACAACTGGAAACAACCGTTGCGTCTTCGCCACCAGGATCTAGTAGATACGCAACAACAGTATCGCTAGATGCAAAACGCAACGGTACAATGCACTCGTTACGGCTAGTACAGTTATACAAACTCGTACTTAAATCGTACGATGGTGTATTTAACGTTACATTACTAGAAATATACGAAAAGTCAGGTGATCCACTTTGGTAGAGAATGATGTAATAATCATCCGTTGTTATTGTTGCGTGCATTGGCTGCATAGACTTTCTGCACACCCGTACTATAAAGCGCTGTAACGTTATGTCCGTACAAGGGTTATGCCCTTTGTAATGCCGGTACAATTCTTCTTCCGAGTGGTCGTCATGTTGATGGCGGGTTAAAAACCGAATACAGTTTTCATTGACGTCATGACCCCGGAAAATGAAACTCATGACGTCATTCGTCTTGGCGCATTGGGTGACGTCTATGGTCGAGTCTTTGGTGAGGTAATAACGCCATTGTATTCTGGGGTTTTCTGGGGTTAGGGGGATTTGTGGGTGGGTGAGGGTTATTCTGCGACGGATGTTGGGGTTGAGGTGCGGGATTTGGGGAATTACCGTTGCGTTGAAGGGGTTTTTCGGGTTGAGGGATTGTAGTTTTTGTGATTGACACCAGGTGGTGGAGATGTCATTGTTAAGGATGCGGATATCGAGTGCGTTGAGGGTGGTTTGGGAGCCCGGGTAGGCGAAATAGACGGTTAGGATGAGGGCTGAAAGGAAGAGTAGGAAGACGGCGATGACGGTGGAGGTGCAGAGACATTTGCAAGACGCCATTTTTTGTTGGTTTCCGGTTTCTGAAAATGGAAAAAAGTTTTAATGTTATTTTTTAAGTTTTGTTTTTATGTTACGTTATACTTTGCGACGGATCTATAACATCACATGGATTGTTTCGTTATGTCAATGAGTATAGCGTGATTGGAATAATACAACAATGTAATATAACGTAACACATTACAACAAAAATATAATATATAATAAATTGTTAAAGTAACGATTGCAATAACGTATTTCGTTATCGTGAACGGCAGTTTGCTTTGCTTTTCTAATAACGTAATTCCTTAAATAACGTATTGAAAAAGTACAAAATCATATAACGTGGTTATAACGTATTTGTGCATCGTGTGAACGTTAAAGTGAACGTAGCACGTTATGAGAAAAATATGGTGAAACAATTTAAGGAAGCGCACATCAATGTTGCAGCTTTATTCCGCTAGACTGTGCTCCCGACCATTACCTGTAAACTTTTAATCACAACATTGATTTTGACGTCATAATAAATACATGGCTTTAAATCCGTTCACGAAAACACATTTTTTTAAAAAAATGTTGTAATGTTGTGAAAATTTTGTTTTCTGATACTCTCCGATTAGATATTTTGATAACTTATTTCGTAATCTGGTGCAGTTGAAAGCGGTTTGTGTTTTTGTGCATGACAATTGCGCGATTACTCACCTATTATGTGATGTCAGCTTTCAGCATGGTCACCACTACTTCAAAGATCATGTGAATCGATCAATTTGACCTAAGAAAATTTGATAGCGTTATAAACAAACAACACCGACGATTGTTACAGTTCCACAAACGTGACCGCCATCCAAAGTTGCTGTTCAGGGAAATCCCCGCAACTCTTCAACTGATACTGCTTGGTGGTGTCGCCTGGTGACTAATATGGGAACTTTTTGAAGGGCATTTTGTGTCTCTCTCGCATGACGACGACCGGAAATTAGTTTTAACCATGAAATGTTGTGTCTGTGAAAAAAAAAATGAGAGAAAAGTGATAAAAAATCTTTTCTAGTGCAAAAAAATTGGCTTTCTTGAATGTGAAGAATTTATGGAATGAGCTTTTTAAAATTCCGGGACTGCAAAAAATGTTAAGTTTTTTATAAACCCTTTCATAGTTTTTGTAGTCAAGGTTTGGAATTTTTATTTCAAAATTAAAATGTTGCATTATAATGTGTCCTAGTTTTCTGTAAAAAATTAGATTAAAAATACACAAATTATTTAGAAATTAGTGTCTTCATCTATAATAATAAAACGTAGTATATCTGTGTGTTATGTTTGTTGGTCAATCGATGCATGAAAAAACTACTGACCCTAGGGAAACCTGAAATTTTACAAGAAGGTAGCTTGTATACCGAGGGTGTGCATCCGAGTCTTAGTTTTTTGATTTTTTAGGTTTAAAATGGTTAAAACCGTTCGCATTGTCTGTTATTCGAAGCCGAAATTAATGTCCTTCCTCCGCTTCGGCGGAGTCTTTACATTTAATTCTGTAAATATTTCGCCATCCACAAGAAATTAAATATATTTGAGTAGAAAACCAATTTTTATCGTAAACAACGAACAACGAAGCCCAACGAACATGGGGTTTGTCCTGCAACTAACAAGCCGTGTGTTTACAAACATTGTATAGTGCGGCTTTTAGGAGTAAAATTCTATTTCAAATCACTCTGTCTAAACATGATTATCTCCCGCTTTGGGTAGATTTTTACTGCTAAATAAATTTAGATGAATTGACAAAGCAAGTCCGATTACCGATACATTTTACGTCTACTATTTATAGACCCGCCGCTGATCACAGCGCCAATATTTTTACAACGACAAAATTCGACCCTAACAGATGCAAAGATCACAAGAGAGTGAATAAATAAATTTGGCCAATTTGGTTAGTGAGATTTGGTTTTTGTCGGGAAAACTTAATTATAAACCCAACTCACCTATATTTGATCAATTTTTCCAACAATACACTTCAAAAATCCCAAAATGTTCCAAATATAAAAAATTCACATAGCTCAAAAACTAATAAACAAATATAACTCAATTAACACCAATCAACACACAAATTAATTCACCCTTCACCCACATTCGCACAAATTAATTTAAAAAAAATCATAACAAACCAAACAACTCTCTTCCTGTATCCCCGCGCATGCGCACTAGCCTACAACCACCATCATCAGATGTAGGATGTTGTACATTCGGGCGTCAATTGAAACGCCAACTCCATCCGACCAAAGAATTTATTCAAAACGTTAAAGAAATCAACTATCACCAACAATAACCCAACGGTGTCAACATTAGCCTAATCAATCTTTTAACCCACCCAAATTGAGCGATTTTCAACGAGGGTAAGTTGTGATGCAGGGGATGCGGATGCTGCGCAATCATCATGACGACCAGTTCTGCAGGGATAGGAAGGGAAAATAACATATTATCGTCAATAGCAAATTTAATTGTGATATTTAAAGGTTTTCAATACCCACAAAATATATTTATGTAAAAATATGTATGGGTAAATGTGTAGTAACATTCTTAATGGTGACCTAATTTCTAGGAGATGACTATTGGATAATTAAATATTGGGTCTTATTAAAGATGATTTTGTTTAAAAATTCCCCCTGGGAAGTGGGGGTGGTGAGTGGAGGTATGGGCAAGGTGGTTGATTGAAGGGTTTTATTGGAAATGTGCCATTTTCTTTTTTTTTTTTGTTGTTGTTGTGATTGGAAATTTTTTTGTTGGGTTTCTTTGGGAGTTAAAGGGGTAGTAAAAGGGTACAGGGGGGTTATAATTTGGAGGGTTAAGTTTTGATGTGGTTTGGGGGTTTAGTGTATGTTGGGAGTGATGTAGGGTTTTGTTGGAGATTTGTGTGTATAAATGGTGTTAAATGTTAATAATTGAAAAGGCTGGTGGTGGAATGGTGCAACTGCGACACGTAAGGGAGAAAATGTTGTATTGATTTGGATGTCGAAATTACAATGTGTTTTGAATTTCAGGTAAATTCAAGCCTTTTTGGATGGGAGAGTTGTTAGTTGGGATTCTTAAAATATCGATTTTGTTTTTTGTGTTGCTGAAAATATCGATTACATACCAATTTTAGTTCATATTTTTAAAATTTAAAAATAAGGAGAAGCCTGATTCTTGTTGTAAGTTTTAAGAGAATTCGTTTTCTTTAAAATTATCGAATAAAGAATCGATTTTTCACGAAAAATCTTAGTTAATTCTTACAGTTTAGATATCACTTTTCCTTCTTTTCTTTAAACAGCCTTTAAAACTTTTATCATTTCAATTTCTCGATATCAAATCAAAAAAAAATCGATTTCATTTTTTAAACAATTGGAAATTTGTGAGGAACAATCGATTTTTAGAAAAATTCTTTTTATAAATTTAAAAAAAAAAAATCGATTCTTTCAATTATCGATAAAGAATCGATTTTCCTTCATATCAACTCAAATTTAAATTCAAGAAGTAATTACCTCAACTATATTTTATTCGATTCTTTCTTATCTCTCCTTCCCCCCCCCAAAAAAAAAAAAAAAAATCGATTCTCCATTTTTTTTAATCAACTAAATCCTTTAAACTCTAAATTTAAGACCATCTCTTATTCCATCCCTTTTAGATCAAAATCATCCTTTAAAATATTCATCCTAAAAATCGATATTTTTTCCTTAAACTCCATTTTCAAGAATTGAATAGAGGAAAATCGATTTCTTTTTTTTTTTTTTGTAAATGTCCTTTTCTTTTATTATAGGTGTGAATTATTCTCTACGGGGGTTTCAAGCCTCTTTTGAAAAAAAGAGATTTGACGTTGCGCACGTCGCTCTAACACCGTGTCGCATTCCTGGCGACCAAGAACGCCAAATGATGACGAGGAGGAAAGAACACCCACCATGATTAAGTGGTCGGAAGAACGTGCAAGCGGAGTATCGTTTGAGTTCGTTTTAATACTTTTGTATCTTTTTTTCTTTTAAATCTAATGATGCTTTTAGGGTGGGTAATGGAAAATAAAAATTTGAGCATAGATGACGTCAATTTTGAGACTTAATTGTGTTTGTTATAGTATAAAACACTATCTTAGCCATAAAGGATGACCACTATTAACCATCAATTTCTTTCCCAAACAGAAACGACGACATCCGTCGTTCCTTGGAGATGCTCGACGATATTTTGGCCGAATACGAACACGAATCGGACAACACTTGCAAATCTCCAACTGAAAATCATACTTCGTACGATACTAGATACAACTCACGCAGTAGGGCTCCACCCCCTCCCGAGGAGGCAGCAAGAGTTATCGTCTCCTACTTCCCCAGGTACCACAAAATAAATTCTAACCATTACATTTTATCAATTTATTTAATTTAGGTGTCAAAATGGAATCGGCGGCGAGAGTTCGCGCAGAAGTCCTATAGAACACGAACCCGTGAATGCAGACTCGTGTAATAACAACGCCGCTTATATTGACTACGAATTAGCGCGACTCACCGACGAATATAATCTATACGAGGAGGTAGTTCAAACTATTGTCAATTCTAGTGTTTAAAATTACAAGTAGTTGCTGCGTTCTTAATCCCATCAATCAATAGCTTTTCTAAACAATTTTGCAGAAACTTAATTTGAAAGTATTTGTTATTGCATATGATCTTAAGAAATTTTTGCAACCTGTTGCAAGCACTGGGTTTGCAAAATTTGCAATAAAGTTTACAATTATTTCACAGAATTTTCAAAAATCGGTAAATACAGTTTCAATTATTTGCAAAAATAGCAAAACTCAACAAAATTTACAATTCCTTTGCAGAATCTTTGCCAAAACCATAAAAATTCGCACTTTTTGCAACATTCAATAAAATTTCTTTTGCAATCTCTATGCAGAGAAGCTGCAAAATTTCAATTTCTATGCTGAAGCTGCAAAACTAAAAGTTTGCAATTTCCATGCAGAAACATTTCAAATTCCCTCCTTAAGATTTGTACACTAAAAATTCTCTTCCTTTTGTACCTTAACGCAATTGCAGAAGCAGAAGATGGCCAACAAGCCACGCTCAGGACTCCGCAACTTGTCACCATCGCCCCTACCATCATCATCCAGCACAAGTCGCAACGCTCCTCCAACACCGCCAGCACCCAAATTCCTCGAGACTCGTTTTCCGGAATTCCCAGAGTTCCAACTTCGGATGACGGGTCACGGCAAGTACCAACACCAGGACGACGATACCCAAGAAGCCTCAGAATCATCTCCGTCTCCTGACGACACTTGCACTAGCATCTTAGACGAAGACAGCGAAAGCCGCAGCGGCAGCGAAGAATGCAGCAGCGTCATTGAAATGCCAGTCAAAACCGCAACGACCCCTCAACCACCAGAACGACCCGAAGACTACGTAGCTGTTCATCCAAAAAAATACTTCGAGGATTATCCTGCCTCGGTGGACCCCTTTCCCCCTTCGCAGGTTTATTCTCCCCCTGGTGACGAGAAAATTAAAAAGAAAATACTCCTTGACGACCAAGTAATGCTCATCCAATCCTCTTCTGATGATGACGACGAAGATGGTAGGGGACAAAACGTTATGGACATGACGCTTCCACCGCCACCAGCGTTTGAAACGAGGAGCGAGGACGGGCAGGACTCGGACGGACAAGACTCAGATGCAGATTCCCCTAACTTAATGGACGACACTGAGTACTTCTATGACATCACAAGATCAGCTGATGATTTGAGCGAAGATGGTGAGATCGAAGGCCGGATGGATGAAGAGGAAGATGGAGGACAACTACAGGATGAAGAGGAAGATGGAGGACAACTACAGGATGAAGAGGACGAAGGGACTATCACAGAGACTAGTCCCAGAGAAAGGTTCTCAATGGTCCATCAGATGTACAGAGAAGGGAGTTTGGATGGACTTGATGAGACCCCACCCAGGTTCAAACCGCCACCGCCACCATCATCGCATTCCCAGGATGATTTGTTTTCACCTTCGGAGGACGAAGAGGACGAAGAATGTGATGAGGCCCATGTCAGATGGAGGGTGGCTTTACCAAATAAAGGTCGTGGGTTAATTTTTGGTACCACTGTGCTGCTAGTCAATAGGCAAGTAAAGAGTTATCCGCGACCATCGTCTAGAGCTTCTTCAGTGGCTTCTAGTATTACTACTGTGAGTAGTACGCGATCGGGTTCTCGTGGAGGAAGAGGAATATCTCCAAAATCTTCAGGAATGAGAACGGACGACATACTTGGCATGTTTGATGATGGAGATTTGGTTTTGCCAGAGTTTTCTGATGTTGGGAGCAGAAGTTCGCTCAGCTCAACTTCTACGTTGACCCATACGAATCAGAGACCAATGAGCGCAGAGTTGCTTGGAGTGGACCGATTGCCTGATGTACGCTCCTTGGTCAATTCTTTTAATAAGAAGGAAGAGATTAAGAAAATGGTACCTAAGGAGAGAAGACCGAGTAAGGAGTATGTGAGCACCCTTAAGAAAGAGTTGTCGCTCTTCAAGAATATTAAACCAGTCAAACCACAGCCTTCAGCGGCAACTCTGGCAACTAGTAAATCAGGTCCTGTGGTGTCTTCTTCTGCAAAGACACCAACTGAAGAAGGGCCATCTACAACACAATCTCTTAAGCAGTCAATAACGCAACCTTTGCAAGCAACAAAGACGAAGATCATTGGGATGTGCAAGTCGTCAACTTTAAGCCACTTCCCCAAAGCTGTTAAAAGTCATCTTGCAGCAGTATCTTCGTCACGTCCATCTGGAGCTATGACACTGCCCCGTAAGGAGAGTTCACGTGCAGCTAAGGCAATGGCTTTGGCCATGTCTTTGCCATCAAAGGCAAAAAATACGATCAAGATAGTTACGCGTCCTCATACACCGTCAATGGAGCCCACATTGTTGCAAACGACTGCGATGCCATCACGGGTGAGCAGTGACGATCTGCCACGTTTGCTTAGTTATAGAGTTGTCAATAACGAATCATTGCCGCCAACGCAACCTGTGTCCATTAGTGGACCTTCAATGTCGCATGTGGCTAAAGGCGCAACTTTGCCGCGAATTTCACACGAAAATCGACGTCCGCAGCTCAGCACCGAGTTTGGAGGTCCGTTCTCACCTCCGCCTCCTAAGGACTCTCGTAGAATTCCGCCCCCGCCTCCCCCGTTGTCCAAAGGTCCTCCCCCTAAGATATTCGTTGAGGTGCAGCCAACGCGATCTGAAAGCTCGTGCACGAGTTCGTGTTCGTGTTTATGTACAAAGGTAAGGGCGAATTCTTCAACTGTATCATTCTTTCTTTAGCTAGTACTTTGTACCATAGTGGGTACAAAATGCTATCTCGTCTAATCTCGCTAGAGTATTGTTGTACCCAAGATCTTGCAACACTTTTCAAAAGTGACTGTGCAAAAAATTTAATCTTGACACAGCCCCTTTAATTTTACATCAATTATTGTTTCCAGCATCAATCACCATGTCAGTCACCAGTTCCCCCACCATTGCCAGGTGGACAACAACAAATAACAGATGGGCCTCAACCAACTTGCTGCACCTACCAACAACAACAGCAACAACAGCAACAAAATGTGGTGCCCTATCAAAACAGCACTGCCATTGCTTCCACGTCCAGATATGACGACGACTGTGAGCAAGAAACTCAAGGAAAAGGAAAAAATGGTAATTTCTAAAATTCAATTTATATAAAAAAAAATTTTTTTTTTACATTAAAAAAAAATAAGACAAAGTACATAAGTATTTTGTCTTTAATCCAGGTCTACATTTTTCCATTACAGTGGGTGGTCAACAGAAGAAAGGCAAGAAAAGCAACGAACCTAAGAACAAAAAATCACCACAGAATCCAGGTTGAGATTTTAAATTTTATTTACTTAAAATTTTTTTCTTTTAAATATTGATTTAGGTTAATACCCTTTGCTTATTTTTTAAATACACTAATTGCTGTTTGTACAACTAAGAAAATATTTATGTATAAATATATAATTTAAATTTTGTTTATTGTTAATCAATGCATAGTTGATTTTTTTAAATTTATTTAAATGGGTTTAATGACCTAGGTTTAGATCAATAGGTTGATTCATGTAAAAATGTTGTTTTTTTGTGAGTTATTTAATATTTTAATTTTGTGTTAAATATTTTGTAGATAAAAGTGGAAGTGAACAACGCAACAACGCGTTAATAATGGAAATTCAAGCGGCGATTCAGCATAGAAAATCCAGCGACCCGGATACAAAAGGCGCAGGTGGTTAGTCATTTACTTTTATCTTTTACAACTTTTAAAGAGTCGAAAAGTTCAGTGATTTCATAAAATTCATTTCCTCATTGGGAGATGAATAGAGAATTTACAGATTAATAAAAACCTGACGTACTCCGTAATTAAATTTGTTCCCATATTTACTTACATCACTCTATAATATCCATTAGTGTTAACTGCATATTGACGTTACATTATACTGGTGGTTCATAGGGAAATCATAAAAAAAGCTCTAATATGTTTTTTTTTTTTTTACTAAATTGACGAAGAGTAGCTGAAGACTTCTGCGCATGCTCCACCACTAAGTTGCACCACACAATAAATTTAGATAAAAGTTTGTGTCTTATGATAGCTACCGTATTTAAGTCTAGGTAGGGTTTCAAAAAATGAGGGGTTCAATTAGTTTTAAAAGCCTAAAAATCAATGAAAAACATCGCTTAGGTTTAAATGGTGCACATCTAGCTTTAAAATGGCGAATTATTGATTTCCTGTCTGATTGTGAGTTACAACGCTCTCTGTTGTTGTAACGCGAGGGAGGATAAAAAGTGCTGGTAAAATGGGGAAAGTAGCTGAACGGAGTTGAATCCTATTTTTTGATATGATAATGTAATGGAGTGTTTTTATGTTTTTTGATGGAGAGATTAAGTTGAAGTTTCTGATGATGTAATGGATGTGGTGAATCATGCAATAACAGGAAGGAAAGTTGAGTGAAGCATGCGAGATTTTTTTTTCTTCCTCATTTTACAGTTATTTTAGTTAAGGAAAGACGTTTAAGATGTGAAAATGATTTAAACAAGTTATTTTTAGTTTTAAAATTTAAATTTAAATTGTGAATTTATGATTTTTTATATTTATTTTTCGTTATCTTATCATGTTATAAATTTACTTTTTTGCACTGTTTGTATAAGTGTAAGTTTATTTTTCTTAAACACTTAACTTATTAAAATATATTCTTCGTTTTCCTTGACAAATTCTTTGTACCGTTTACAATCCCTCTCCAGAGTTTGATGACCCAATCTCATTTGCCATCCACCACAATGAATTATCTAATCAATCACCAACCAGCACAAACTGAGAAAAAAAAAATATTTCATACTCACTAAAGCATAAAAATCTAGATCACATCAAATTTCATGCTAACTTGTTACACTCCTCTCCAAATGTAAGTATTATAAATAGAATTAAAAACCATTTTTCATCTCATTTTTAAAAAATATTGGCTTCAACTCAAACATTTTCTGACATTTATTCACCTCCTTGAATCACCATCATCATGAAGCCAAACTATATTCACTCCCTTTAAAAATAATAAAACTAAATTGGTCCAATTCCTGTTCTGAATCAGAGAGAGAGGAAAAGAAAATTTGAGGAGATTAATTCCTGGAGCAAAGCCAAGTGAGAGAAAGGAATTAAAATTCAAAGAATGATTCTCTTCATGATTATTATGTGGATACTTAATGATTAAATCTAATTGAAGGGAATAAAAGTGTAAATAAATCTTATGGAGATGTCTAACTGATATTTTTATTTAAGTGGACCAGTTTGCAACGGGTTGAGGTTTGAGGGTCAGGCTAATGGGTCAAGTGGATTAGTCATTCATGACAGCATTAGCGAAAGAAAAATGTTTTTTTAATCTCTTTTTTAATAAGTGTCATCATTTTATTGCAATTTTTGTGGTTTGTTTGGAGGTTTTGGGCTTCAAAAGCAGAATTATCACTCAGTTATAATTTTGAACCAATAGGAAAGCTTCTAAATAAAAAAGTCTAACCAACCAGAGTAAAGAGAGTTTATGTCTTGTTATTGTCAAATAAGTGCATTTTAATGCTAGTCCCTCATCATATTTAAGCCAATAGGAAACTTTCCCTGGAATTTACCAACCAATAGAAAATTGTCCCTGAAATTGACAAACCAATCAGGACAAAGCTACTGCATTTACCCGCAATCCACACAGTTTTTAATGCACATAGCAATAATATTATCTCACAGTAATAATTCTCTACCAATAGGAAGACTTCCCTGTAAACCAATCAACCAATCAGTATAAAGCTTGAAACAAAATCACAGCTGTAAAACCCTTATTTATCTCCCTTTAAGAATTCAACTAGACACGTTTTCCCCCTTCTCACATCTCCAGGAGATTTAAAACGGTGTCACAAGTCAAATCCAATTTTAGTTCGAGTGACGAACATGCTAAGAATTTCAAAACCACGCGTTGCCCGAGTTAAAAATACGAGTTGAGTAAGGTGCAGAATTTAAAAAAAATGGTGGTGTTACTAAAAATGTTTTTGAAAACTACAATGAAGCAAAATAAAGTGCTCAATTGATTCACTCAACTCATTCATTCCCAACAACCGGAAAATAGTAAACTTTTTTTCTTCTTTCATTCTCTACATTCTTGTACTTGTAAAAAATGTAAACTGTAAATTAAACAACTCCTAAATAGGAAGTATAATAAAAACTTCCTTTTTAGGTCATACAGTATATCAAGAAAGAAATGAACTTTCTTTCAAAAATTGAATGGTAGTTTTTTTACTTTAAAATTATCAGCTTATGGCACATTTTTAAAGATATTTCTAAAGGAAATGGCAAAAAATAAGATGTTTTGTGTCTTCCCCCACACGTTGTCAATCAGCTAATGTGAGCACAGATGGTACCAACCCAAGTGCAGCTGTTGCTACATTTTTATTTGGTTTCTGTTCCCCCTTTTGACATTAGTTCATCAATGAGATCAGCTGTGACAATTTGGAAATATATATTGCAAATTATTTAACCTTAACTTCCAGAATTATCACTCATTGATAAGCTCAAGGGAAAAACACCTAAGCCTTAAACCAACAATTCTCCACTTACAATTAATATTAAACTTGAAACAGTGATCACCCTTACCTCCATTTTCACTTGAATTCATGATTCTTCAACATGGTAGTAGCACAGCCGATTGTCTTCGGAAAAATTCACCGGTAACATTTCCATGACTTTCTTCATTCTTTTTCACACCCGACATATGATTGACCATTATAAAAGTAATATTTAACAAACATGTTCATACATACCTCTACTTTTATTTTTATTGATGATGCTTCCATATGGTAACAATATTCTAGCAACTTTTGCAGAGCCTCCCAAAAATTCACCGCTGCCAATTTTCTTAAATTTCTTCATCTCCTTTAATAACAGTCATTAATTACCCAAATCCTTCTACTCTCCCAGCTTTATCTCAACCCTAAAATTACAAAAAAATATAAATTCAACAAAAACAATACCAAAAAAAAGTACATCACAATACCCAGAATTATTTTCCATAGAATTTCTTCAGGTTCACCATTTCCCTGACCTTAAACTCTGATTTCCTGGTGATTAGATAAAAATATTTCCTCCCTTTTCCCCACAAAATCCCATTTTAAAAACTTACCAACATCAGCACCCAACCACAGTGAACTCAACTAGCACCCCAGCTCAACCCCTTACCAATTTCCTTTCCTACAAAAAAAAAAAACCCCTAAAAATCAGGTCATTTACACTAAACCAAATAATATTTACATGACCAATTTTTAAACTCTTAGACTTTGTATTATCATGAAATTTGACCTTGACTCCAGGATATAAACTATTTTATGTCTATTTTTACTAGGTTCTGAAGGAACCCCTGGTAACAGAAAGGTGAGTTAAAATAATATGAATCAATTTTCAAATTAACTTTATTTATTTCTAGATTCAGTCTAAAACTCTACCTAATCTCTCAGCTGAAGATGAGGACAAGTCCCCAGAAAAGAAAGGTTTTTTCAAAGGTTTACTCAGAAGAGGAAAATCAGAAAATTGATATGTCAAAGTGCAAAAGACCAAGGAGTGTTATCTGATGTTTCTTGCTCAGACAACAAAATGCATTTGCTAATTTCACCCCCCTTCCCTCCTCCAAAAAAAAAAAAAAAAAAACACAAAACAATGTCATTATACAACTTTCCGTAGTTTTTTGTGTGGATTTGTCTAATCTACATTTTTTTTAGATAAGGGCTTTGCCTTGTGTTTTAAGCTACAAATTTTATTATTAGTGCAAGAAATGTCATTTTACCAGTGAAATAGATAAAAAAAAATGTTAATCTATGAAACTGTTTTAGATTTGTAAAATTAGTAGAGTGGAAAAAAAATGTTAGAAGTGTTTTTTGAAAAAATCTGCATAATCATTTTATAGTTTTTCTCAATGTTATGAAAATTGTTATTGAAGTGTGGGAAGAAAAATGCAAAAATTAGATTGTTCTCAATTCCTATTTATCCCTTAGACTTAACTATTTTTCTAAACTAAATTGTTTTCTTTTGTGTTTTGGGAAAACAGGATAAAGAAAAGGGATTTAAGGAAATGTAAAAATACTTCTAAGAAATTTTGTTATTGTACAGTATCGAAATTTTGTTGTTGGAAAATTTAATAATTGGGAATTTTAAAAAAAAATCTCAGGTTGTGAATGAGTGATGCACAAATTTGTACAGAATTTTGTTTTTCCTCTTTAAAAAAATCAGCTCAAAAAATAGTTTGGGAATTTATTATAAAGAAGAAAAATGTGTTTTGTCATTTTGTTGTAAATAGTCGTGTTTTAAGTGTTGAATATTTGCCAAGGAAGAAATAAATTTCCTAAAGTATTAAAAAAGAAGTAAATTCTTACATATTTCACTAAGTACCTGTCATTTATTGGGGGGTCCATGGGGAATTTTATTTTTTTTTTATACAAAAAATTCTAACCAATTTTTATTAATAAAAAATATTAAAGAGAAAGGAATTGGCACACATAGTAAGTCACAATATTTTTTTTAAAAAAAAGAGAGAAACCCCGAATACATTTTAAAAAAAATTGATTGTACATATTTATTGACCCCCATCCCAAAGGAAAAAAAATTACAAAGCAATTTTTTTTTTACACACAATTTCAAAGAGTTGTTGAAAATTAGATAAGATTTTTTTTATAATTAACTAGTAAAAGAATTTGAATATTCCCCTTCATTATTTTAAAAAAAATGGATCCACCAAATCTCTAAGTTTTGAAAAAATGGATTTCAGTATATAATTGTTTCTTGCATGGTAAAAAAAATTTGTCCAAGACTAGATACTGAGCACAAATATCCACAAGTTCCTTCAATTTTTTAAAATGAAAAATTAGACAATGCAAAGCTATGAAGTACAAAAAAATTTTTTTTATTTCCACTTTTCTGCCTATAACCTCTTTAAAAAGAGGAGGATTTTTACATGTATAGATGAAATAATTAAAAAGTTTTTTTTATTATTATAAACTATTTGTTTTCATAATAACCAGAATTATTATAATAGGCATAAAAAGGTTTTTTTTTTATATAATTATTAATATTATGCACTATTTAAGGTATTTTATAGGCAGAAAAGTTCTTTAAACATTATTTTCCCAACAAGAAACAAGAAGAGAAAAACCCATCACGCGCTTTCAGACTGATATTATAGAAACTTGCACAAATATTTTTTTTTTTTCAAGTTTTTTTTATCATTTTTTCATTTGACGGTATTAATATATAAACTTCCATTAGATGAAAAAACGTGTTTTTCATAGGAAGATAGAAAAAAAAATCTTCAAAAAACACATTTACTCGCTTATTTTTTTTTTAAAGTTTCCAAAGACTTTCAAAATTCTTTTCTCGATTTTTTTTTTTTAATTTTAAATTCGTCCAAACATTTTTTGAAGCATCTTCCAACTGGAAACTAATCCCTACACACAAAAATCAGTTATTAATACAAACAAAAAAAGTTATAAATCCATTTTTATATTACCTAGTAGCCGCAGCTTACTAAATAATCTCCAAGTTTTTCAACGACAAGCGCACACTGCTGTGGCTGTATTGGGTCTTCATACAACGCCACCACCATCGCTATTAAAAAATTCGAATAAAACGTTAGAAAATATATTAAATATTCTTAAAAACAAAATTAAAGAAAGGAACGTACCTTGTTTGGTTTTCATGACATGAACGCCAACTTTCCCTCGCTTAGCACGAATAATTTTATCATCACCTGACAAATAAATGTACCGCTCTCCGGCTAATTTCACTCCACTCGACGTCAAAATGCTCGTATCGTCGAAACTTGTTAAAACCTTGGCCAATTCTTCTTTATTCACCTGTTAACAAACACAAAAGAAATTAAATAAAACCATTCAACACACTCAAATACCATTCAGCCGCCATTTTACTCTCCCCGGCGGCCGCAAGCCGGCAAAATGACACGACATTTAGGCCTAACCAAAACCCGCTTTTATCTAACTAAAAACCCCGAAAATCACTATTAAACACTTCAAAACACCCGATCGAATACTTTAAACCTTCTCAATACCTTTTCCAAG
>JAQGAS010001292.1:0-22002 GCA_034686365.1 Pachymerium ferrugineum | reverse complement strand
CTCTTCAGTCTTTACTATAAACTCTTTTGTTGAACTGCATCCCAATTTTTTTGGAACTTTGGATATATATAAGAACACGTGTATGGCTCCATCAAGTCCCAAAGATCCGCTTTTGTAAGAGGACGTTTGAAACCAAGATAGCATAATCTTTAAGAAAAAGAAACTCCCATTAATTACAAGAAAGGCTCAATCTGTGACGACTTACTTATCAAACCAAGCAAAAAAAAATCGTGATACAAAAGTGGCATTTTTAACAGGGCATTGGGTCTATAAAAGAAATAATATCAATTTGGTTCCTTCAGTCATTGTATAAACAAACCTTTTCTTCGCTGGATTCTATTGATAACTTATCAGAAACGGCTGATAATATTAATTGCACCACAATCAGTGGGTAAGAAACAACACAACATACAAACAAGTAGATGGATGGAGACTTTTCTTCCTTCATTAAACAAACATTTCGTCATTAGCATTCGAGACAAAATTTTACAATTTACTTGGTGTAATGCAGCTATTAGGAATGTTCTGAAGGTAATAGTGGCTGATAGTGTTAGTAAAAACCAAAACCCAAAAAGAACTCCTGAGGATCTTCGGCCTCGCAGCCTATGGTATAATATCAAAATTGTTACAAACTTCTGGAAATTGAAAAATAAATAAATTATGACTTCCATTTATTATATTTTTTGTATAAAAAAAAAACTTACTAAGGTAAGACTTTTAATAAATGTCGAATAATAATTTACTGAAGCGACATCCATCCAACTCCTTGCTGATACCCAATAAAATAATTCCATCAATGCTAATATAATTAAACAAAAATTCAGCACCTACATTTTATTTAAAAAAAAAAAAAAAGTAAAAAAAAGTTATGTAATGGCTGATCAGATTTATTTAATGATAGATAACCCGTACTAATTTCATGCCATTTAAGCCTGTCCATGGTATACTTCTTCTTCTCTGCCTTTTTATTGAATAAATTTCAAATGGTAAACATATCCATAGAAATCCACATGGTATCCATATTAATAATGTTTTTTGAAAGCATTCTGTGAAATCTGGATTGCCGGTTTCCCATACTATAGACCAGTCCTAGGAAGAGAAAAAATTTTACTTGATTTAATAGGACATAAGGAAGTAATTATATAATTAATCATTTTGTTTACTTTGTAGAAAAAAAGTTTTTTTTTTTTTTTTTGGGGTAATAGTGTTAAAAGTTACATAAAATATTTATAGTTTTTGATTTTCCATCGATAATAAAAGTAATTTATATAAAAATAACTCAAGGCCACGTTGACACATGTATAAATGTGTGGCAGGTTAACTTACCCAAAATGCTGACCCACAATGGGCATCCAAAGACATTTTGCTGCAGCTTCCACCTGAAGTTCAGGTGCGAGTAAGTTACTTATCAGAATGTGTAGGATTTTAACCGGTTGAGCAGAAGGCGGGGTTGACCTGTGCACCCATTGTGCAATTCGTTGTGAAATTGTGAGGCAACTTTCAAAATTGGCGCCAAATTTGAAATCAACTGTATTAGAGGGGAAAAAAATTAGGTTAATGAATTAGTATTAATTTGTCTGGAGTTATTAAAAAATGAAATGTAGTTGTGTAGAAATGAATTATGTTTTGCTGTTGGGGAGAAAGGAAGGAAGCTACATATTTTTATTTATTATTTAAAGTGCAGTGGGATATCCGTTGCCAGACTTAGAATTAAGAATTCTTTGACCTTAAAAAATTGATTAAATCGAATTGATGTCACTTTTACTCATTCAGGAAAGTGACAAATAGGAATTGAAACTCCTACACGGTTTGAATGCATCAGGTGACTCACTTTTTATCACACATTTTATTTGGAGAGGACGAATTTGCATGTTTGAATATTTTTGGAGTGTATTCAAATTTACCACAAAGATACTGCAGCTTGTAGCTTATGTACGGGCAGACAAAATTAAAAAAAAAAAAAAACGAGTCAAAATGCCACATTTTAAGAGTAGGTGTAATTAAAATGTGTTATCTTTATCGCACAAATCCTGTAAACATTCCTTTTCTGATTAAAATGACGCAACTCAAAACCATAGTGCAATATAATCTGACTTAACTTTAATTCCAAAACTCATCACACAATTTTTCTCCTTTCCTATTTTATAACAACCCCATAAATAAAGCCGGTATTGTAGTCACCCGCTACGATTTATTCCTTAGAATCAACTCAACAGCCGCTGGGAAATCATCTACAATATACTTCGGCGGTGGATTTATTTTTTTCTCATCCCCATCTCGATATTTTCCTGTCTTCACTAAAATTCCAGTCATTCCACATAGCTGAGCTCCATCTATGTCATCTCGTACATCCTATACAAATCACAACTTTTTTTTAAAAAAAAAAAAATCATCCAATAAAAATCAGCACTGACATCCCCAATCATAACAGCATCTTCAGGTTTACAATCCAACGTTTTCAAAGCTTCGGTGAAAAAAGTTGTCATCGGCTTCCCAACTACTTCCGCTTTAGTGTCGGTCGCGTATTCTAGCCCGGTAACAAACGGACCGGGACCGAGCGACGGTCCGTCCGGGGTTTGGTAGTATCTCGCTTTATGAATGGCGATTAATGGCGCTCCGTTTAGTATTAAGCGAAATGCTTTATTCAACATTTCGTAGTGGAAATTCGTGGGTGCCAAACCAATAACTACAGCGTTTGGATCTTGTGTTTCAATTCCTTTAACAAATTGAGAAAGTTATTTCCATTTCTTAATTTATTTTCTTGTTTTTAGACCTTCGAAGTCTTCCATCGCAGCATTTTCAAGGAAAAACATGGGCCTGACACCTTTTTCTGTGATGAGTTGATGTGCGGCTGTTAGTGAGGTGAATATTTCGGATGGTTTGATGTCAAATCCGATTCTTGTGAGTCGTTCAACCAGAAATCGTTTGGATTCTTTTGTTGTGTTCGTGACAAAACGGATCCCGAGATTCGCTTCGCGTAATCTGCAGCGGATAATTTTTTTTTTTTTGCGGTTTGTTTATTGTACGGATTGTATATATAGTGTTAAGCGTGGTGTGATTGATGTTAACGTGATATTTAAATGATGTTTTTTGTAAGTACCTTTTTAGCGAGTCAACTGCACCGATAACTGCCGAATTTTCTATATGTAGTGTTCCGCTAAGATCGATCAGTACTGATTTAATCGCGCCGGTCATTCTCACGTTTTATTATTTATCAGTGTATGGTAGATGGTAGCCATTTGATTGTCGAAATTACGGAGCCTCGTTGGTACCAGTAAGAAACTGCAAAAGCAGAAATGAGGAAAAAAAACTGTAGTTAGGATAAACTTTACTTCAAAAATTGCAGGAATGAATACTGTAAAAAAATTTAGTGAAAATGCCAGAAAATTTTAGACCTGCAGTTTCAACTGAGATTGAAAAATGACTGTTTTTACACAACTGAAATGTAAAAAAATAAAGAAACTGAAATATATTTCTCTGTAGAAATTATTTTTGTTATTTTGATTAGCACAAGCATTATATCAGTATTAAAATTGTGGTCATCTAAACGAAGTGTTACTAAAGAGTTTCCGTATTTATCTCCTAGTGACAATATTGGGAAACATTAGCCGCCATTTAATGCAAAATGGCTGCGCACTCTAGATTCTGTCCGCCGATTATTCCTAGCTCATCTATAACAACGTTTCGTTCTCAGCTATCGACAATAAATAGGAATTTTATAGCAATTGTGAAGGATAAAGAGGAGGCTACTTTTCTACAACAGGAATTCGAGGTTCTTACAAACACCAAATATATTAGACATAAAACAAAAGGATCATTTTCAAAATCTGGTGTGTTCACAATCAATATGCATTTAAAATGACAGCTTCATTTTCTTTTTGTTGACATCTATAGGTGCACCTGAAACTGGAAATATTCAATTCATAAGTAAGCATGCGGGTTTCACTATAGTGGACGACGGAGTGCCATTTTTGATCATCGGATCAACTCAGTTCGAATGTCAACACGGGGTTGATAGAGATACAAAGAAGAAAGAAAATTACAGAGACTCGAGAAAAGTAAATAATAGTTTTTATTAAAAGTTTGTACGTTAATTGTTTATACCTTTGTATTGGCCCTAGAAGCAATATGAAGAAGATCCGGAGAGCGTTCCCATTCGAAATCAACAGAAGGCTAAAAAATTGGGCTGCAAAGCTGAAATTTATGTGATAGAAACTAAAAGATTTCCAAAATATGTAAGAAATTAACAATGTTAAAAATTTAAAATATTCAAAAAAAAAAACTCTTTTCTGCAGAATGACAGGATAAAAACGCGTCAACAAATTATTAACATGTACGTTACTAATAGAGAAGAATTCTGCGCAGAAGCTGAAACCCGTATTTATATACTCTTTCCAAGTCTTGATGAGCACACAGGGCATCCTGTGGGAAAAGTAACATTTTAAGCATAAAAATATTGGTGTCAATCTAATACTGAATTCTTATTTTAGAACGCCGATATGATGCAGTGTATAGATAAACAATTAATTGAAAAGATAAATCAATTAATCAAAGATGACCCTTTTATGAGTGTCATAGAAGTTAAAGAACAATTAGAAGCTTACGTGAAAAATGAATTAGATATTACAGAGACAACTAGCAGGAGGTTTTTCCCTTTACAGAAAGATATAGCAAACCACGTTTACATTGCCAAACAGAAACAAACGTAATATTTCATAGACACTTGTCGTTTTGATAACTAACGTGAATTAATTTTTTTTTAGGGTGGAAGGAGATGAAAAGATGAGAGAATTAAATACAGTTAATCACACATGTTATATATGCGATAAAGCATTTTCAATGAGCAGCAGTCTGTACAGGCATATTCGAAAAATCCATAAGGCTGCCGTTCATTTCCCTTCCAGAAAAGTTGTTTGTCCCTTATGTGATGCAAATTCCCAAGACTGTTCAATAGAAATTACAAATTACACCAAATATAATGAACATTTAGAACAAACGCATGGTCTACGAGTAGAAAATGAAATCCACAGATTTAAGTCATTAAACGGTAATAGTGAGCTAAGACATCGATATGCCAAATCTCTTAATGTTTAACATTTATCCTGTCAATTTCAGACTTTGAAGACTGGAAAGTCAAAATGGAACACGCAACTTGTTCTCAGTATGTAAAATCGCGCGGTGCTAAACGAAGTAACAGTTTCGAGAAAATCCACTACATATGCAACCGCAGCGGATTCTACGAATCCGAAGGCGCCGAACGGCGGAGGTTAAAAACACAAGGCTCTTGTAAGATGAATGCCAGTTGCCCATCCCGAATACGAGTAACAAGAAATTGCAAAACGGATTTTATTGAAGTTGAATTCATTTCAACTCATGTCGGCCACGATAAAGATGTGAGTCACTTACTATTAACGAAGCAGGAAAGAGATTGGGTAGCTAATAAACTAAAAGAAGGGATCGACGGTGATGACTTGTTAGAGATGGTTCGCAATTCTACAAATGGAGAACATACGAGGCTTCAATTATTAAATAAAAAGGATATTTTTAATATTAAGTCGGCGTATGGTATCGATGGTGAGAAGAAGGTTTCGACTGATAAAAATGATTTAGTAGTTGGGGATGTTAGTGAAGTTAAAACTGACATTGGTACAACGAACGATGTTCCAGTTCTTGCCAATTGTGTTTTGACCGAGGATGGAGAAAATGTTTGTTATTATATTATTGAGAATTTGGATGGGATGAACCTTGAAGTGATGACCACTAGCGTTAATGACACTGAACAGTTACGAAGTGACATTTTGAAACATTTGGAGTTAACTATGCAGAACGTTAAGACTATTGACGATTATGAAACTTTGTCACAGATTTTCAATAATTATTGTAAACCAATGCACTCTTTGACAGAAACGTCGATTTCTCAATAGTTTTGTCAAACGTTTAAATATTTATTTATTTTTACAATGTTTGAATAAAACTTGAGTTTATTAAGCAGCGAGTTCTTGTTTGATCAAGAAAGTAAAAATGTGCTGTTTATTTTCGACTTCCTTAGTTAGGTAATTACGATGCTTAACACAAGCCTGAGCGAACACCTTGGCTGAAAAGAAGCCGAATATTGTTTTAGATGAAAATCAATTTTTCTTTTTCAGAACTTTACAAAGGCAACTAAATATACCTGAGCTACGCAAATATACAATACTATTGTAAAAATACGGATGTCTGTTGGTACCAATACAACTCTAGGTTAGAATAGTTTTTATCGCATTCTTTTTAACTTGTTGCATGACAGGCTGCAGTTATAACAGTGAAGCATTTTTGCTTTTTTAACACGATTTTTCCAATACTGCACTTTTATTACGTAAATAGAGTGCAAGTATGTTACCAATGAAGCACCGTTGATATGTATACAGTGCCGGACTTCAGATAACATGAAATAGTGAAAACAAAAACTACATACAGACCGAACCTGCCGGCACTTAGATGGATACCTATAAGAAGGATTCTCTTAAAACTATAATTTAATCAGACGTTAAAGTACAAGACTTAGGAACTATTGACTCCATGGCTTTACCACCATATCCTGTAAGTCACTACAGACCAAGTAAATATCTAAACTAAACTAATACACTTTAATAGGGTGGTCAATTTCCTCCGGGCTTTGTGCCCCCTGAACTATCCAATACTCAAAATGTTCCTGCACTCAACAGTGCAATGCAGCAATACCAATCAGGTAACTCAGTTTTATTAAATACAAAAAAAAAAGAAATAAAACGACCTAACTTTATTTAGGACCGTCAGGATCGGCAGTTATTTCTGCTCCCCCACAAGTAAACATGCAATCACCAAACGCTCCGATAACAGAAGGATCAGCACCGGCACCTCCGACGCCGCTATCTCAAAAATTCGATAAAGTAACAGAAAATTTTTACATTTTAAATACATAATATAATAAAACAATATAAAAATCTTTAGAAAACCAATTGGACCGAGCATCGTTCACCGGACGGACGTATCTATTACTACAATCAAGCAACTAAACAGTCTTCATGGGAAAAACCTGATGAATTAAAAACGCACGCAGAGGTAGTTAAGACAAAATAAAAACCAAATATTAATTTAATTATCTTATAATAATTTTACAGTTATTATTATCGCAATGTCCTTGGAAAGAATACAAATCAGATACAGGGAAAATATATTATCATAATATACAAACTAAAGAATCAAGTTGGGCAATTCCTAAAGAGCTAGACGATCTTAAAGCTATGTTAACACCCAAAGACGAAAGCGAAGAAAAGTATGAAAAAAAGAAAGAAAAGAAAAAAAAATATTAGACAATTAATTTCCTTGTTATTATTATAGGAAAAATATTCCAATGGGTAATTCCGGTCACCCACTACCAATGGATCCAAGTACAACTACTCAGTCGTTGGCTACTATTCAATTACCGAGTCGAAATGAAGCGATTAACATTAAAGAAGAAGAGTAAATTACACAAAAAATTTTAAAAAATGTTTTAATGATTCAATAATTTCTATTTAGTGTTGGGAGTGTCGCTATTGGAGAAGATTCAAACGATGCTTCTAAAGAGAATAAAACATTCGTTTATAAAGATAAAAAAGAGGCGATTGAAGCATTTAAAGAGTTATTACGAGAAAAAGAAGTGTCTAGTAACGCAAGTTGGGAACAAGCACTTAAATTAATTGCTAATGACCCTCGTTATGGGACTTTGAAAAAATTGAATGAAAAGAAACAAGCTTTTAACGCTTATAAAACTCAAAAAGCCAAAGAGGAAAAGGTAAATTCGGGATTTAATTTTATTACATAATTTTTTAATCTGTTTTAAATTTTCTGTAGGAAGAGAATAGATTACGAGCTAAAAAAGCGAAAGAAGATCTAGAAATATTTCTACAAAATAGTAATAAAATTACATCACAAACTCGATATCGAAAAGCTGAGCAATTATTTGAAAATGAGGAGATTTGGAAATCAGTGCCCGAACGGGAAAGAAAAGATTTATACGAAGATGTTGTGTTTTATTTAGCAAAAAAAGAGAAGGTCAGGAAAAAAATTTTTTATTATTATACACATTCATTCTTTTTTTTTAAAAATAAAAAATAGGAAGAAGCAAAGGCATTACGTAAACGAAATATGAAGGCATTAAGTGACATTTTGGACAGCATGACCAGTATTACTTATTGCACTACTTGGCAAGACGCGCAGCAACTGTTACTTGATAATCCTTCATTTGCGGAAGATACTGAATTATTAAGTAAATATTTTACAAATTACATTAACAGTATTTAAAAAGGATATTGTCATGAAACTAGATATGGATAAAGAAGACGCATTAATTGTGTATGAAGAACACGTTCGTCAATTGGAACAGGATGAGGAGGAAGAAAAGGAAAGGGAACGACGTAGGGTTAAAAGACAACAAAGAAAAAATCGTGATTCTTTCATTGTAAATTTATAAACTTGTTAATTGTGAATGAATTTTTAACAAAATTTTATCTTTACTAGGCTCTTCTGGATGAATTCCACGAACAAGGAAAGTTGACATCAATGTCATTATGGGTAGAGGTGTATCCTCGAATCAGTGCCGACTTACGTTTTTCGAGTATGCTCGGTCAATCGGGGTCTACACCTTTAGATCTCTTTAAATTCTACGTAGAGGATTTAAAAGCGCGTTTCCATGATGAGAAGAAAATTATTAAGGAGATTTTAAAAGTAACGAAAATATAAATTTTTATTTATTAATTATAACGAGTTTTTTGTGTAGGAAAAAGATTTTCAAGTCGATGTTAAAACAACTTTTGAAGAATTTGCTACTGTTGTAAGCGACGATAAACGGTCTGGTACTTTGGATGCTGGGAATGTCAAGTTGACGTATAATAGCGTAAGATTATGTTTGTTTTTAATTTTTTTTAGAATTTTTATAATGTCTATATTTTTTTTCTGCAGTTGTTGGAGAAAGCGGAAGCTAGGGAAAAAGAAAGAATGAAAGAAGAAGCGCGAAAAGTATAATTTTTCAAACCTTTAAGTGAGTTACTTAAACTAGTTTGTATAATTTTAGTTGAGGCGTTTAGAAAGTTCATTCCGTGGAATGTTAAAAAATGCAAGTCCACCATTAACATCCAGATCCAAGTGGGAAGAAGTGCGACGTCAATTTGAGTCTGAATCTGCATTTTCTGCCATTACATTGGAATCTGAGCGCATACGACTTTTCAAGGAATACCAGCAAAATCTTGAAGTAATTTTATTACTTAACTGAATTGTACAAGTACTAAAAATTAATAAATCTCGTAGGAAGCTTGCGGTCATCATCATAGTAAAGCCAAAAAACATTCCAAGAAGAACAAAAAACAAAAGAAGCGATCACGATCAAAATCAAGATCCGTAAGTCCTGACTACACTCTTAAGAGAAATATAAAATCTTTAATTCATTCGTAATGACTTCAGAATTCTGAGACGGATGACGACGATCGACATAGAAGTAAGAAGAAAAAAAGGTCGTATTCTCGGTCTCCGTCAAGATCAAGCAGCGATTTAAAATCGGATGACGATAGAGGATCAAAGAAACATAAAAAGAAAGCAAAGAAGAAAAAACGGGTATGTAGGACATGTAAAGAAGTATTTTGAAAAACTTATATTACAACTACTGGTATAATATCCTCAGCCTTCATCTGCGTCTGACGTTGAATCCGAAAAGGAATCGAAGGAAAGTAAGAAAAGTCGCAAACAGAAACGGTCTACTAGAAGCCCTGTCGAAGAAGGAGAAGAAATCGAAGAAAAAGCTCCGGTAATTTTAAACATAAATAAAATTATTCAGTGCGTTGGTATAAATAACTCGTTTTGTAGGCGACTTGGGGAAGTTCTGAAAGTGATTTAAGCGAAGAAGAGCTTGAAAAAAGACGCCGTCATTTATTGCAACAATTGGCAGATCATTCATAAATCATAACCTTTTATTATTAGTTGACGTCATCTTTTAACGTGAGTGTAACTTCCAAGGGAGAAGTTAAGAGAAAGCATATTAATACAAATGTAGAAATAAAAAAGATCGTGAAAATTATTAAGTATTATTGAAATATAAATCCATTGATGTTTTTATCAGCGGAAAATAAATTTCAATTCAAAACATTAGGCGGAAACGGAAATGTTATAACAGCACTTCCGGTAACAGCATTTCCGCTTTTGCCAGTGTTTCGGTGAGGACTGTGACATGAACATTATGTGAGAGTTTTACTATCCTAAAGGAGGGTTCACCGTTGAAAATGACTTCCAACGCAAGAGCCAAAGTCCTATATGTTTTGGACATAATCTTACGTGTCCCGCCACTTTTCCTCATGGATTCTATCCTCCACAAGGGATATCCCTACGAATACGCGCAAAGAATACACGATACACATATCCACCATGCAAACTTCAACTCGCCAACGATTGGAGATGATATCAACAACGACACATTCTCGAAGAACTATTTATTTATTGCTTCTATCAGTTTCGATTTAAATACAGTTCTCGCTCTGCTAATCAACGTGACAGGTAAGTAAACAATTTATATTTATCTCAATTCAAAACGTTGGTGTTCAATGTGTTTTTTGTAGGGGTTAAAAATATAGTGGAGGTTGTAAAAATAGAATAACTAATTTTTAGCCACAAAAAGTTAATTTCTCATTGTGGCGTTGAAGGTTTTTTGGTGCTTCGACTGAACTTTACCATCTAGGATTGCATAAGATTTGTGTTAAACCTTATAGCGTGCTTCTGTATGTATAGCCTAAGCTACTCTTTTCATTTTTCCATTGCCTTTGCTTCTATTGCTCTTGTTTCCACAACTCTTTACAAACCTATAACCCTTTCTTTTATTCCCAGGTTTCTTACTGGCACTGATCATATTCATGCTCTCCCGTGAACATCTACTACAAGCCTACCGCTGGGTGTTTGCAGTTGGCACTGTTTTCATATCCAATTTTGGAAACTACTATTACATAGACCACACAAGCATCTTCCCATTTGAAGAAGCAAGCACTTTCCTCCTTCACTTTATCCTACAACTAGTATTAACTGTGACATTCTGCATGGCCCATCGCCAATACCGGCACGAAGGTCTCTTAATATCTCTCACCTTTCTTCTTCCATCTATTCTAAGTGCATCTAGTCTCATGCCGCAAATCTACTTACGTCAACTCCCTCTAGTATCAACGTTGGTTACTTTATCTTATGTGAGTGTCTGCTGTTTATTCAAAATTCCTCGAATTTTAAGTGAAATGAGCAATGCTATAAGAGTGACTAGGATTTTTATTAGATACTACGGACTTCACGCTTTACTAGAAAACGAGTGGATGCGTTTGAATGTTCCCCATGTCCTTCGTGCGTTTTGGTTAACTCGGGTGAGCGAGGACGTCGTTTTTCTCGTAGCTGAGAAAATCCAAACGGTCGAGTTGTCGAATCTTGTTAATATTTCGCTGTCGACTATAACAAGTTTAGCGAAAGAAGTCCTAGTTCGCGGTTGCGATACCGTTTTGGCTGTGCTGGGGATGACGGCAATGGTTGCGGCACTCGCTCACTATTTCGGCTACTTAGTACAGCAGTTTTTAATGACGGACGACGACGAAGAGAAAAGTATCGGCACTGTATCGGCCGTTTTATTTTTCATTCTAGCCCTACAGACCGGTCTGACCGGTCTCGAAATCGAGAAACGTTTCATCCGTTTATACAGAAATTTCTGTTTACTCTTCACAGCGATTCTTCATTTCCTACATAACATAGTAAACCCTTTACTTATGTCTTTGAGTGCTTCGAGGAATCGGTCTGTGCAAAGACACACGAGAGTTTTGATAGTTTGCGGCCTTCTAATCGCTTTTCCCTGCTGGTTTCTTTACTATCTATGGACCAGTCATTCCCTAAGTACTTGGATGTTGGCCGTATCAGCTTTTACAGTCGAAGTAGTCATCAAAGTAATCATTTCTTTGCTTTTGTATTTCCTGTTCATGATCGACGCTTATAGAAACAGCTTTTGGGAGAAGTTAGATGACTATATTTACTACATCCGGGCAATCGGTAACACGATAGAATTTTTTTTCGGCATCTTTTTATTTTTCAACGGCGCTTGGATTCTGTTGTTTGAATCGGGCGGCGCAATTCGGGCTTGCATGATGTGTATTCACGCATACATCAACATTTGGTTGCAAGCCAAATCCGGTTGGCGGACGTTTATAAAGCGAAGAACGGCTGTGAATAAGATCAACGCTTTGCCAGAAGCGACTGAAGAACAGTTGCAGAAATTTGATGACGTTTGCGCCATTTGTTATCAAGAGTTGACGAACGCACGTATTACAAAGTGTAATCATTATTTCCATGGCGTGTGCTTACGGAAATGGTTGTACGTTCAAGACAGGTGTCCTTTATGTCATAATACGCTTTATAAGTTGGATAGTGATGGGGACGATGCATCCGAGCATGCTCCTGAAATTATTAATGAAATGGAAGCTGAGTCTGATGAGGAAGAGGATGATGATGCTGAAGAGGAAGGAAGTGTGGATGTGCCATTGGAGATTTTGTTAGGGGGTAGTAGGTCGAGTTTTACCACAATGGGTGGAGATGATAGTGAAACAAGTGTCAGACAACGGAGACTTTACGATGGTTCTAGTGATTGATGTCGTTTAGAATTTTTAAAATCTGTGAACCCAATAGTCTCTATTTGATTGCTGGTGAAATGTTTGTATTATAACAATTTTTGTAGAAATGTATTTTCCAGTTTCTTGTTACACGAATGTAAAGTGGGGCTGAAAATAAATTTTGTCTTTTTTTAAAAAAAAAAGCTTGTGTATATCACTTCTTGTGGTGCTTTATGAATGTCCTTATTGTGGTAAGGGATCATGCGGTAACGAGTATCGTTATCGTTATTTATTACTGCATCACTCGTATCAACGACATTATTCAGTAAATTGTATTCAAACTTGTCACCAGATGTCACCTTGGATTCTTTACAACACGTTCATAAGCATTATTACATGTAATAGAGGGTTTTGTTTATTTTTTTGGAATTAGAAAAATGGATTCTGTATACTGACTTTCCTTAAAAATTTGTTAGTATACATTTTCTATAGAATCAAAAGTTTTTTTTTCAACATTTTATTTGAATATTAAATCTCAAGTAACACTAACCCACATAGAAATAGAGAAAAACTCTTGTGATACCGCAAAATCATTAACTGTTTGGATACGTATGTGAGAAGAGGAGACGAATTATGGTTGGTATTTTAAATGAAACAGAAAGAAAACTGTGATCTAATAAAATTTAAAAAGTTTTAGGTAGAAGCTCTCTTCTTGCGCATTTAAGAAAATTTTCAAATTTTAATTCGCGCAATTTGAATATTTACGATGGAATATATAATCAGTCACTCTTCCGAACGCTTTTTTCGGGCAACAGCATTGAGATGTAAGGCTGACTTGTCTTTTAAAACGGTTTTTTCTAAGGTTTAAATTTTATTTCAGATTTGTATACTCATGCATCTCTTAGAAGTTACAGGTAAAAAAATAAATTCAAAAAATAATTTAAAATCTTGTAATAATTTTATTGCAGTCGAATTTCATGCAAGCCAACATTGTTAAAAGGAATCTCCGAGAATGACATGTACAAAAGCGCTTCAGTTAAAAGTGCTCGTGATTTCAGCAATTGGTCACCTGCACTACTGACTGTCAATTACAACGACGGTTGTCGATCGACTCGCTGTTCTGTCGTTTTACGCCGAGACTTGGGGTTTTGTGTATCTAGGCAAGAGAGACGTAACATCTGTTTATCGTCTGTTGTAAATAAAATAGTGGATGAACGAAAGACAAAGGTAGAAAAAACGGTAGAAGCTTTAAAAGGTGGGGTCAAACCGGCCGAGGCACCCAAGAAGTCTTTGTGGCAGAGAATCGTTGAAGAATGTGCTCATTATTATCACGGTTTTAAGTTGCTGGGAGTTGATATAAAAGTGGCTACGAAGTTATATCTAAGAATGGCCAGAGGGAAAACATTGACTCGGCGGGAACATCAATTGGTAATTTAGATTGATAATTTAGGATCAATATTCTTTACTTCGTAAAATTCGTTGATCAACGAACCAATCGCAATTCGGTATGGCTGCTTCCGAGTTTTACGTTTCAGTACAGTGTTTTTGTTACATTAAAGATAGGTTAGGAGCTGTATTCACATTGATGTAACGCACAAAGGCTGTAATAAGAATTTTGGGAAGCGGATAGCTCGGTACCGGATGAAGAAGTACCGCAGACGTTCTGCGTTTCTGCGGAATTGTTATGTGAAGCATTAAACATTTTTGTTCAATGTTCTAATATAATTTTTGTAAGAGGTGTTATTAGTTCCAAGGCAATTGTTTAGCATTACTTTCGATTTGTAAATTACAAAATAATTCTTTCATTCTTTTTTTCTTTTTTTCTTTTTTTCTTTTCTTGTAGCTAATTCGAACAGTAGGAGATGTGTTTCGACTGGTACCATTTTCAGTCTTCATTTTTGTTCCTTTGGCAGAATTGACGCTGCCATTAGCCTTGAAGTTATTTCCCAACATGCTACCCAGCACTTTCCAAACAAAAGATGAAAAGGTTAAACGCAATAAAAATTAATTTTCACAAAAACAGTGATCAACTTGGATACTTTACAGGTTGGAAAATTAAAATCTCAGCTAAAAGTTAAGTTAGAAGTGGCTAAGTTTTTACAAGAGACGTTAGACCAAATGAGTTTACAAACCAAAGGAGAGAAAAGTTCCCAGAGCGCTAAAGAGTTTAAAGAATTTTTCACTAGGGTAAACCTTATAAACATTCACAAATTGTAAATTTATTCTACAAATTTAACTTGCAGGTCAGACAATCAGGAGGACAACCATCAACGCAAGAAATCCTCAAGTTCTCGAAATTATTCAAAGACGATTTAACTTTGGATAATTTACCACGAGCTCATTTATTGGCTCTGTGCAGAATGTTGGAGCTACACGATTACGGTCCTTCTAGCTTCTTGTCATTTCAGCTTCGAATGACCCTTCGACAGTTGAAAACTGACGACAAGATGATTCAAAGAGAAGGAATTGATAAACTTACCACCTGGGAATTGCAACAGGCTTTGAAAGCGCGAGGAATTCGAGCTATTGGTTATAGTGAAACTGAAATGAAACAGCAAATGGCCAATTGGTTGGATCTAAGTTTGAAGCAAGACGTTCCACCATCTCTGCTTTTGCTTACCCGAGCTATGGCTATAACTGATGTGTCTGTGCCTAATGTGGAACAACTTGCGGCTGCTATAAAAGAATTGCCTGAATCTGTGGTAATGAAAATTAGTTTTTTTTGGTTGATACAGTAAGAATACTGGAAAACTGAAAGCGAAACTCTGATAAACGAGACTTGTAATTTCTTTGTTACACTACACACTATCAATTATACACACTAGGCAAATCAAGCTGAAGCCACTGTGGGTGAAATGGAAGGAAAAGTGGACAACAAAGTCAGATTAGAAATGCTTAAAGAGGAAGAGAAGAGAATTGTTGAAGAACAAAAAGAAAGAGATGCAATGGAAAAAGAAATGGCTGACACAGCACCAACTCTTCAAGATCCAGCTGGTAAAATAGAAGCAAAAGTTGACATTTTTAACTTAACTCTATTAACTTTTGTGTTTTTAGCTATAGTTAATAAAGAAGGAATCACCAGTAGAGACCTACCCCTAATTGGAGGTGCACTTGACTCAATATCAAAAGCCAAAAGGAAATTGCTTGTTGAGAAAGAAGAATTGCAAGATTTGAAAGCAGATGTAGCTGAATACCAAGATGATCTGCAGGAACTGCAACAGCAAAAACAAATGGCAGGTTTAAAAGGAAATCAATTACAGGAAAGCAAAGCTGCACGACGGGTACATAAGCAAATTAATAGAATGATAGGCAAAATGGATAAGTTCATTGATAAAGCAGAAATGGATAAAGTTGGAATAGAAGAGAGAGTGAGTGCTGGAGAAGCCAAAAGGTTACATTTATAGCAAGAAATGTGTTGAATGCACACACTCGAATAACAATTTTTATTTTTTAAAGAGAAGAATTGGTGTCTGTTAATGAGTTGGTTGCATCAATGAGAAGACTTCAGAAAACACCTGATAATGAAAGGATGAAAAAAATTGAGGGTGTTCTGGCAAGAATGGATGTTGATCAAGATGGAAATCTCAGTATGGATGATATAGTCAAGGTTATAAAATATTCTATTTTTATTATATTTTGTTTCATGTTTAAAATTGGTTTTCTTTCAGGTATTTGAGCTTTTGGGTCATGAGACGTCAAATATTACACCTCGTCAGATGAAAGAAATTGTTGAAATGCTTCGGAAAGAAGAAATGCTTCAAATGGAAGAGAAAATGCGTAGACGAAAGTGATGGAGTTAAATTCCCGTATTTTTCGGTACGTATTTATTGACAAATTTTTTTAATTCATTCACATTTTTATACTATAATTTTGAAAAAGATAAACTGCTGATTGGACATCAAAAGATTGATTTCATGTTATATAATACAATGTGGAACTTTTCACTTTTGGGTTTATAAATTTGAAAGTTTTTAAAATGGATGTAAAATGCTGTAAACTAAAATATTAAAAAATATGATAAAGAAATTTTATAATTCATTGAATTGGCGGGATTACGACTTAATTAATTCTCTTATCTCTCAATAGATGGCATTTATAACGTTTCAAAAATTCCTCACCAGGGAGCTGCAGCTCCAATAGTAAGCAAACAACAAAAAATAAACCCACGTAAAAGTGCTCTGTGAATCTCCCAAAATTAACATTTCTCCACCAAAAATTCCAGGCGAAAACAACCATGAGACCATTCAGAGCAAACTTCCGTTCACGGGGAAATTTCCGCGCAAGAGGTACAAGCGTTCGCGGCGTCGGCCGAGGCAGAGGCGCCGCACCATCAAACATCAATGATGTTCCCCACTACAGCGGCGCAGACACTCGAAATCGGTCCTCACCCCAATACGAATCTGCAGCCCGGCAAGAAAAATTCGATGACCGGCGTCATCATTCCCCAGAATACGAAAGGCGAACGACAACAAGCAGAGATTTCACCTCGGACAGATATTATCCACCAAAAAGGTACCCTGAACGAGATGAAAGAGATGATTACCATTCTTCTTACAACAGCCGAAGACGTTCGAGATCTAGATCGAGATCTCCATACCATGAATATTACCGAAAAAGATCCGATTCGCATAAATACAGATCGAGATCACGAACCCGATCCCGATCCAGATCTCATTCATCCGGGCGGCGAAGCCTCTCACCCCGACGGAGAAGCGATTCGCCGCAAAGACATTACAGATCCCAATCGCGCTCACCCACAAGAAATAGGAGAATACCTGAAAGAGTCGTTGAAGAGAAATACCAAAGACGGGTAAGAGATTGACATTTTTCCAAAATAAAATTTTACATTTTTACTAATCCAATTTTTTAAAATTCCAGAAAGAAACGTTTATAAACCCGTCTACAAGTGAAAGAAATATTTTAGAAGATGAAAGAAAACAATTCCAAGAATCGAGAATGGTTCCAATACCCCCACGTAAACCGACACCGCCTAAAATCAAGGGAATTGAAATCGAAACGAAAGACTTGTATTCGGATTTGGAACGAGCTCACAAAGAGCGGAATATTATAAACGATGAAGTAGACAACGAAATGAGAGATTTTGACATGTTTAATCAAATTCAGAAGACCGAATCGCCTCTCCTTTCCATGTTTCAAAACATGAATAAACCATTCAGAGAATTCAGTCAATCACTTCCTTGGAACTCAAGTCCGCCACCCAAATCTGAGCAAGGAGAACCGAAACCAGCAATCAAATCAATTTTAAAGAAACCCGCAGCAGCGTCTTTTGACGAAAGTGACTCGAGTAATCAATTCCTTCAATCATCATCCTCAGCTTCGATGTTTATTCCCGGTTTGGGGGATATCGAAGCTATGGAAGACGAAGAGACATTTTTATACGGAGGCGACACCGAATCGAGAAGGAGCATGAGAGAAGACAGGAAGAAAGCAGTTGAATCTCAACCAGATTTTTTCACGAAAAGAATAGAACGGGAGCAGGACGATTTGTTCAATCGATTTCGAAACGTTTCCCCACTTCGAGAGAGAGTCGTTTCACCCGTTAGAGAAACCTTCGATTTCACCAGAAGACGACCTCATGGAAAAACCTTTTCTCCGGAAGAAACACGACAACCCGATGACATCAGAAGTAAACTAGAATCGAATGTTATCAAAGGAGAAGATTTGGTTAGTAGTTTACTTCAAAAAGGCGGAAAAGATTTCGACGAAGTTCTCAAGTCGATTGGAATGGAAATGGTGAAACATTTACAGAAGAAAACAGAAAAGAAGCCATCACCCGATATGGACGAAATGGCCTTATCGTATGGAATCAAAGACGACATGCAAACATCTTCGTTTTTTGAAGGACCCCAAGTTACCAGTCGACCGGATTTTCTCAGCATGCGCGAATCGATGTGGAACGAACCGAGAAAAGAAGAGCAACAACGTCAGGCGGATCAACATTACGCAACAACAACAACATCGCAGCAACAGCAGCAGCAACAACAACAACCACCACCACAAAATTATGATCCGTATTCTGATCAATACAGAGCCAATACGGAAGAAAATGCAAATTACTATCAATATTCAAATGAGCAATACTCAACTGAACAAAAATATAACCAAAATCAAACTCAGCAAGGCGGTCGCTCTAATTTACGAGTTGTACCAATACATCAAACAGTTGGTGGACCAGTTGCTGCTAACCTAAAAGTAATATCAACAGTTGAGCATTGTTCATCAACGCAACAAGAAGTGAAAAGTGTTGTTGCTGCTGCTGTTCATAAAGAGGAGCCACAGAAGCCGAAGATTACATCTCAGGAGAGGCAGAGTTTGCTTCAACAGAGGGAGAATCAGTACAGGCAACTTGATATGATGGAGAAAGAAATTGACAGATTGAGGAAGCAACAAGGAGAGCTAATGAGGAAAAAGCAGAAACAGAAAGATGGGCATAAAGATCCGTTGTTGTTGGAAAATAGCAAATTGCAGGATGAGATTAGTAGGCAGATTGGTACTATTAAGAAGACTATTGAAGGGTTGAGTGAACGGTTGAGATTGGGTGTTGATGATTCATTTTGCACAGGTAAAGTTGGTGAGAAGAAACAAATATTACAGGTGAGAGATTTTATGCTGTGGATTGTGAGAAATTGAGACCAGTTTGAAAGGTATATTATGTATAAGCAACTTCCTGAGTGAAAAATTTATTTTAAATTACGTAAACAAATTTGTCTCAGTTTATGATATTAATTCGCATAATTTATTATCATATTTACCGAGTCATCAAATGAAGATGAAGTATTATTAATGCTACAGGTAGAAGAAAAGAAGTTTGAACCTGAAATAAAAATTGAAAGAGATGATGAAACTGAAATGGAATACGATTACTTTGATCCTGGTGGTCATTGGTGTAAACAGTGTAACGAAATGTTGCCACATTTACATAATTTTTTACAACATTTACAAGATAAAAGGCATCTCCAGGTAAAATTTACATTTTTAATACCTTGCTGAAAAAAGTGGAAAGCTAGACATTTAAGTTAAATGGGTTTATAAATTAGGGAATGGACCCTTATGACCGACCATGGCTACCAGAAGCTCTTAAAAACCCACCATTAGCCAAACCTCCCAAAAAAGGTCTTATTGCAGCTGTTAAAGGTTTGTGTAAAGAAGTTAGAACAGTAAAATTAGTCATACATATTTGGATTTTTTTTGTTCCAGGTGTACAATTTCTGATGCCTGTCCCATCTTATTATTGCTCACTATGTACTGAATTCATGGGTGATGCAAGCTGCGCAGAACTTCACGTAAAAAGCAAGAATCACAACTATAAATATTTAGTACGTTTACAGTTTGATTCTTATTGAAACCTCGTCAGGGTACAACACAAATGAGTTAATTTTTGTAAAAATTTGTATTTCATTTTGTAAAACTTAAAAAATTGTTATGAGATTGTTACAAAAAAATATGTAATCTGTAATTCAGTTGAATTTCTTAGGTGAGTATTGAGTTTTATTTGTTTCTACTTGCTTAACAAAATTTATATAATTTCACAAATTTTTGGTTGAATAACATTTTACTCTTTTCTTTTGTTAATTTTAGCAATACGTATTGGAAAACCCCTACTATGAACGCTGTTGGAATCTCGACAAAGCCGCAGGAATTTCCGTCAAAACCGAAGAGATGAAGCGGAAATGGATGGAAGACGAGAAACTGCAAAAAGCGAAACGTAAAAAACTGGAAATTGAAGCTGAACAAAAAAACAAAGAACTGATCAAAGCGGAAGCAGCTAGAGACAAAAAAGTGCATGAGCTTGAAGAAACGTCACAAAGTACACCTTCACGCAAGCCGGACAAATCGAAAGGAAAAGAAATCAAATTGACATTAAAAATGGAGAAAAGACACGAAGAAAAGCGTCGCAGAGACGATCACAGAAGCGACCAAAATCGATCAAAATCAGACGCAGGATTCGGGAAATTCACGTGGAAACAAAAAGAACAGAAAGAACCGGAAAGAGATTCAATTAAAGAAGCGGAAAAAGAAGCAGCTCGATTAGCACAAGCAGAAAAGGCTAAAATTGCTATTCGTTTAAGTGGGAAAACTGTCATCCCACCAGCGATTCCTTGGCAAGCAATTCGCAAGCCTTTGTTCAAACAGAAAAAGTCTTTACCTGTGATTGGTCGATCTCCAGCGACACCGAACCAAACAATTTTCCCATTACAACGAAAGAAACCAGAAACGAAAATAGAAACGAAACGGCAAGAAGTTTCTGTTGTTGATATGTTCACTTCATCAGAACCGTCAGAGCCGCCACCACCTGGTACAGACGACACTGTTTTACCAGCCAAATCTGAGTCAGCAAATGATGAGAAAGAGAAATCCGAGGAAATTTCTCTGCCATCACCTACTGACATTGCTAAAGCTTTCACAGGAAAGTTTAATTTGAGTAAACCGGTCGGTGAGAAAAAGGTCTATGGACCCGTTTTACCACCGGAATTAGCAAAACCAGTGGAAATTGTTGAATTGGATGTTGAAGAAAATCCTAAAGAAGCAGAAAAGAAAATAGAGGAAGAATCTAAAGAGGAAGTAGTTGAGCAATATGATAATGAAATGTCTTCACTAAAAATTGAAAATGTTTGCTCACTTTCTGAAGATACAACAGAACTAATGGAAGACAAAGAGGAAAAAATTGAAGAGATTAAAAATGATTTAAATTCTACAGAAATTTTTCCTGTTGTTGAATCTGAGAGACAATCTAATACAGTTGATGACACTGAGAAATTGAATTCCTCAGTTATTAATGATGCAGCTGAAACTGAAGGTGAAAAAACAGCGGACAAAGAATTGTCAAGTGATGTAAACTCTGCATCTTTGGAATGCAAGCAGAATAGTAATGAAGTTAAGTCCATTGAAGGTAAAAATTTGTTTGAGGAATTGGAAATGAAAAAATAAATTTTTTATTTCTGAGTTTTTCTTTTTTTTTATTTCAAAGTTATTTGCATGTAGTTTGTAGAAAGTGCTAAACTTTAAAATAACTTGAATTAAAATTTTTTTTAAAAAACTTAAAATTTGCATCATTTGACTTAATTTTTTTTGTCTGTCTGGGAGATCAAATGATGAGCAAATGTATTGGAATTTAAAAATAAACTGTTTTTTAGCTTTAAGCAAAGTATTTTTGAGAAAATAAATTTTTATGGTGATTTGGTAAGTCATTATATTCAAGTAATGTATAAAGTGTTATGTTTTTTTTAATAATAGTTGAAAAAATTATTAATAATTTTTGTATTTTTAACAGATGCAGGAAAAGATGCTGAAGATGCAGGAAAAGATGCTGAAGATGCAGGAAAAGATGCTGAAGATTCAGCATTTGAAGTGCACATAGAAAATATGT